>RJWJ010003945.1:0-46856 GCA_004363605.1 Indri indri
GTCACAGCGTCTGATCCACCCCCTCCCTTCTCCGTCTCCAAAGGGAGAAGACAAACCGCCCGGCAGCTGATAGGACGGTCTGGGGCAGGGGCGACATCTTCCTCGGGGAGGTGCAGGGAGGAGAACTGGGACCCATCAGCCCAGGACGATAAGGGCCCGCTGAAACGTTAGCAAAAATATTTAGACAATAAGTGAAGTATCAGAAAGGCGTTCATATCTTTAAGAAATCAATCATCTTGTACGGTGTGTCTGGACACTCGGCGCCAAGGCGGAGATAGCGCCTTGCTGGGCAGATAAGGGTTAATCGAGCTTTAATTCTGCGGGAGATAAGCCCGGGGGGAGCGTGAGGCTCCTTCCTCTGGCTCCTGTGTGAGCCTCAGAGGGTTCTCTGGCTCTCGCCCCCTGACCTTATCTCGCGGTGCGCAGAGCGTTTGTAACCTTGCGCGGGTCTCCCTGGGATGAGCAGCGCCCAGGCCCAAAGAGGACAAAACCCCTGGCACGGAGGCGGCAGGCGGAGAGAGTGGGGCGAGGGGTGGCAGGTGGGGACACGCTGGGCTCCGGGGCTGATGCCAGCCCCTCAACCCTGTCACTGCGGGGCCTGGGGGGCTCTGGGGGTGGGCAGACGTGGGTTCCGACTCTCCCTCTGCCATTTGATCCTGAGGACTTGGGTAAGTCACTAAGCCTCAGCCTTGTGGCCTGTAAAATGGGGCTGGCGGCAGGGCGGGGAGATGATGAGGGGCCACACGCGGGGACAGGCGTGTGGAGCATGCCTGGAACACGCACCGTGTCTGGGATAGGGCTGATGTCCCCAGGGAGAGCGCGGAGGAGAGAGGTGCTGAACACACTGAGAGCTGCATCTCAGCTCCTGGCCACCCTTCTCTTTCCTCCTGCTCACGACATAAGGTTTTCTTGACCCTCTGAGAGTTGAAAGCTGAGTGCCACGGAGCTCCCAGCCCACCCACTCATTTCTTCTTCCAACCATTAAAGGCCTGCCAGCATCCCTACATCCCAGCATCTCAGAAGAGTCAACTGCTGCTTGCGCACCTCCAGTGACAGGGAGCTCACTTCCTACAGAGCCAGCTCTAAACACCACAGCTTCCTTCCCACGGTGGAGCTGAAACCTGGCTCCTTCCTTGGAGTCCAAATCAACCACCCTTGAGCTTCCGCTGTTATCCCTCCAGCTGTCTGCCTGGGGCCCCGGGGCGAGGTGGTCATCGTCCTGCAGGGCTGCTGGCTGCCCCACCACCGAGTCAGCCCTGAGGCAAACTCACTCCTGGCCGGCCTCGCAGCACTTGTGCAGCCGCCCTGGCAGGCAGCTGTGCCGCCAGCTTCCCTGCCCACAGACCAGCGCATGGTGCTGCCACCCTCTCCTCTCAGGGAGGTTGCGGGGTCTGCAGGCCCAGGCCTAAGGGAGCTTCAGGGCCTCCCGTGTGTCGCCCGAGGTCCCAGAGGCTGAGGAGGTGGAGGCTCAGAGTGGGCAGGGCCTGCCTGGGGGTGCACAGTGAGGAGATAGCACACAGGCAGGAGACCTCAGGATCAGGGCCCTGTACAACAGGGATGGCCTGACCACGCAGGCAGATGCCCCAGGCCTGGGACCAGCGCCTGCCCCTCTCAGGGGACCCTCAGCTGGGCTGCACATTAGAACCCGGCAGGCTTTTCCAACATCTGGCCCCGGCACAGAGATTCTGATTTGATGAGACCCTATGGCCCAGACTTTGTGGTGCATGGCAGGGATGGAGGGGACCTGTGGGCAGGTCCCAGGGTCTGCAGCTTTACTGGCCCTGCGGGCTCTGCTGAGCCTGCGCCCCGGCACGTGTTTCCCAGGCTGAGAGCTGTGGCTCCAACTGTCAGCTCAGAGCTGGTCAGAGCCGCCAGGGCAGCACCTGCCTTCCAGGTGCAGGGCAAGCCTGGCCCGCACAGCCCTGCCCTGCCCTGCCTGTGAGGACATGGAGCAGGCTGACTGGGGCCCACGCCTGGGTCCTCAGGACCAAGAGACCTAGCACCACATGGCACCAGCCAGCCAGTGCATACCCTGGATCAAGCCATACCTGAATGCCACTCAGGAAACAAAAAGGGGCCAAGCCATGGCTGCACCTGCCCATTGGGAACATCTAAGCCTGGGCTTGAGGGGACTGACCCGGGGTGCCATGAGCCTCCCAGGGCTCAGAGGCGTCTCCCAGACATCTTCCCACACAAGCCCCCTAATTCCTGCCACACCGTTGCTGCCCACACCGTGGCCCCACGCTCACCTACTAGTCCCTGTCCACTCATGCCTTGTCTTAACTGAGACGTGTTTAAAAAGAAACCTTGTAACCCCCGCCCCTGCCCTTGCGGGAGGAAACCAGGATGCTTTGCTGTAGACGGACGGCGGCCTCAGAAGCAAACCCAAGGCAGACACGGGGGACTCGCTCTAGCAGGAAGGGAGCTGCCTTTGGAGGCTCTGCCGGGGCAGGGGCTCTGTCACCAAGATAGATTAGCGAGTGTGGCAAAGCCACGAGGACCATGGGCACCGGCGCCCTGTCCCCCGTCAAAGACCCACACAGATGGGAACGGGCAGACTCCCCTCTGCCGCAGCCCGCCGAGCGCTGGGACACCTGCCCCCAGCACAGGCCTCTCCACTGTCCCCAGCACCACTGGGTCCTGCTTAAAGAACCCCTCCTCCAGGAAGCCCTTCCCGGGGTCCCACAGGTCCCACCTCCTCCAGGACGCCCTGAGCCCAGGCAGTGAGCTCCTCCCTGGCCTCCGGGTCCTGTCTCAGGCCCACACAAAGGGGCCAGAGCTTCTGTGCTGGGGTCTGAGCCAGGCCCAGTTGGGTGTGGGGTATGGGGGCCGAAGGGGCCTTGCCCGGGGCGGACTGCCCTGCACCGAGTGTGCGGGAGGGGCCGGGGCCGGGGCTCCTTACCGGTTCTGCCTGCCGGGGGGACGAGGCTCCGGTCCGGACGTTCCCGGTGAATGGGCCCCAGGACAGGCCCGCGGCGAGGCTGAGTCGGGCCCGCACGCACCTCCGCCCGTCCTGCATCACCGGCTCCAGCTCGTCTGCAGAGAGACAGGCAGGCGTGAGGTGCGCCTGGCCCTGGGGCCCACCGGCCGCCCTCCCACATGGGTCGCCCAGGGCAGCGGAGGGCGGGCGCCCCTGGGCTGCGGCTGTTGCGAGGTCCCCACCAGTGGCCATTCCCCTGGGCTGTGGGGCTGGGCAGGTCTGCACGACCTCGTGTCGTGGGCTGACCGGTGGCCCCCAGAGACACGTCCGCCTGCAAGCGGCGAGTGCGCCCTCATTCGGAAAAAGGCTCTTTGCAGACGTGAGTTACGGCTCCTGACACAGGATCATCCCGGAGCATCGGGGCCAGAGCTCCAAGGACAGGTCTTCACGACCCGCACAGACGGGACACAGAGAAGGCCACGTGAAGAGGCCTGAGCGATGCAGCCACAAGGGCCGACGTGGGCTCGGACCGGGAGGACAAACGCCTGCTGTCCCGGCCCCGTGTGAGCTCATCTGCCAGGCAGCCACAGGACACTCGCGCCCGCCAAGTCCCTCCCTGAGCCTCAGCCTCCAGGGGGACACAGGGGCGATGGCAGCCCCTCCCTCAGAGGGGTCCCTCCCAGGCCACACACCCTCTGCTGGGAAGGCCACCCTGTGCCTCTCCTGCCGCCAGGGCTGGGGGCCCACGGAGGCCTCACGTGGCCTGGCCTGGCCCTGGCTGGAGGCTGTGGCGGCCCCACTTCCTGGAGCCCCGATTGAGCAGGCTGTGGCCTTAATGGGCCGATGATCAGATAACGACCGCCTAATGGCGGAGATAACATGTAAATGCGCTGGAGGCCCCGCTAAAGCGTTTTAACTGGGTCTTTGTCTTCCCCGGGCAGATAAGGTGGCAGAGACCCAGGCAGGCTGGCCCAGGGCTGAGCAGCGGAGCCGCCCCGTGTCAGCCCTGGGACAGCCGGGGCAGGAGGTGGCAGCAGCAAGCAGGCTCCGTCCCTCACGGTCGCCCATGGGGGACCACGTCCTCTGCCAGCCCACCCAGGACGCCTGGGTCCCGGCCCAGGGCTCTGCCACCCGCCACCCTGCTCCCCCACAGGGCTTGGCACAGAGAGGGTGGCGGGGGCCCAGCTGAGGGACAGGGATGTGGCCCAGCCAGCACCGCGTGGCCCTAAGGGGACACCCAGCCACCTGTTCCTGTGATGTTTATCCCCCTGTATAGACAAAACCAAGGCCCCTCGAGGCCACGCAGCTGGCAGTGGGTGCTGGGACCTGACCCTGACGCCTGGCTCCAGAGGTGACCCCAATCACTGTGACGGTGGCAGGGTCCCCGCCCCTCCTGGCCTGGGTGCACCTGTGTCTCTGGCCCCGCTGGGCGTGGGAGAGGGGAGAGACTGCCCCACGGGGGGCTGGCTGGGCACACAGTCCATCTGTCTTTTCAGTGACGGGTCCTGACACCCATTCCTGACTACACCTGTGAGCTGCCCCTCCATGGACCCCCACTCGGGGCGCTGAGGCCAAGGGTGGGCGACTAGAACCCACCCGGACAGGCCTCTTCTCCAGCTGCGGCCGTGTGGCCAGGGCAGGGCTCAAAGAGGACCCACCCGGGACCCCCCTGAGGGCACAGCTGGCCCACGGGTGCCCACGACGCCCTTCAAGGGAAGCGGTCACGCACTTTCTTCCCAGTACCCAGAACTTCTGTGACCGGAGCGTGCGGGGGACTGCGGTGTCCACGCCTGCCCCGCCGGTCACTCCCGTGGGGTGCCCAGGCCCTCTGCCGGCAGCCCTGGGCTCTCACTTGCCCCCAGTCCCCGCTCTGCACCCACCGGCAAACGGCCCCGCTGCTAATCGGAGCCCCAGCGCGGCCGCGAGCCCCCAGATAAGCGCGCGGCTGGCATTTCCCACGGCTATCATGCGCCACCAGGGAGGGCTGGCTCCGATACCGGCGGCCGTCCCGCACACCAGGGGCTGAGGATGCGGGCTGGGACCAGGGCAGTGGTCACCATGACAACCCACCGCCCCGGTCCAGGGTTTGGGTCAATGTTTCTGAGGTTGCGTGCGTGACAGAGCGCCTCCTGTAGGGGCCGTGGGGCCACGCAGGTGCCTGGACTGGGAAGGGGGGCACAGGTGATCACCCCGGCTCACCCGGTGCCCTTGTGCAATGCGTGACCCGGGCAACTGTCCATGGTGGCCTGGTGACGATCAACACCCCTCCGCGCACTCCAGCTCCTGTTCCTGTCCCGCCGCACACGGCCCAGACGGGGTCCGGCATGGTTAAAGCCCAGTGGCATCTCCCGGAGACCCTCTCCCGCCGCAGTGACACTGCACCAGAGAGGGGGGTGGGGAGGCGCCTGCGCCTGGCAGACTCGCTCAGGGCTGAGGACGGATGGAGGCGGGAAGGCAGGACAGGCCCTGCAGCAGCCAGAGGATGCAGGCGGTGGCGGCTGTGGAGAGGGTCAGCTCCCCACCACGCTGACGGGACCCTGGGCCCCAGGGCGGCCGAGGAGCACCCAAGGTGGAACCAGACCCTGGATTCGTGGCTCAGTGCTCACTCAGGCACCCCTGGGGACACCTGGGGCTGAGAGGGAGGCACAGCCTCTACCCTGGGGCCTCCTGGGAAACAGGCTATGGCCAGACACCCCCACGGGCATAGGCGGCTTCCATGGTGGACCGCTCGGGGTGGGCTTCCAGGGGGAGGTGTCCTTCCCTGGCAGCCTCCTGGGACCAATCTCTGCCTCCTCCCCGCTCTGCTCTGGAGCAGCTGCGCGAGCCCAGCACAGAGAGGCCGGTGCCTGGCCGAGTCCCCCAGCCGGAGAACAGGGATGACACCGTCCGTCCCCAAGAGCCACAATCCTTATATGCTCCCGGCCCCCATTACTGAGCCGTAGCCAGGCCTGGCACGGTCTGCGGGGATTCTTCCCCGCCATGCGCAAGTCATCCCCCCCTCACTGCACAGACGGAGCCTGAGGCTCAGAGAGGTTAAGCAACCGGCTCAAGGACACAGAGCAGGCAGGTGGGGTTCCGACTGGGAGCCCTGACCTTGTTCCAGTCAGAACCTTGGCATCCTTTTCTGGGTGGGGGGGCACGAAGGGTGCGGCCGGTCTGTCCCGTGGCTGACTCTCCCTGCCCTGGCCTTGGTTTCCCCTTCTGCAGACTGGTCTCGTCTGAGGAGCGACAGGCCCCGCACAGCACTGGGACGACTGATCTATTCAGACAAACAACCCGCACACGTGTTTCCAGAACAAACGGGGGGCTGCGGGGTTCAATTTCACCCCCAACACCTGCAAGGAACCAAATGAAGAACTTCAGCCGTTGTGTATTTAGCTGATCTAAACACCTACGCGGGGCACGAGTGTCGGGAGGACGCAGAAACAGGAGACAGGGCTGAGCGTTGTCGGCCGCAGAGCGTGGGCCCCCGGGTGAGCGGTCGCCATGTTGTTCTGCCAGTGTCCCAGGTCGGGGTGCCCTGGGCAGGACAGCGGGCTCTGGAATCACTAGCGGGGCCAGCCCTGCCCTGCCCGCCCACTGGAGGTTATGCGTGTGCTGCGAGCCTCAGCTTACCCGTCTGTAGAAGGGGTGCTGGCATGTTGGGCCCGTGGCCATGTGGTTTGGGGGACATGTCCGCCGGTGCGGCCACCGCTGTTCTCTCTCTCGGCTGCCCAGGTGGGCTGGGGAGCCGTGCTAGGTGGGCGTCCCAAGGTTTGGGGCCCAGCCCAGGCTGACCTGGAGCTGCCTGGCCCCTCTGACGAGGCCTCTGCCCTCTGCCCCTGGGGTCCCCCCGACACGGACATGTCTGGCGTGGCACCATCCCACCTCCCTGACTCGGGGTGGCAGCAAGCTTGTGAGGGAGGGTCCATCCTGATGGCCCATCCGGGGGGCCACACCGCAGGCAGTGCCCACCTCCGAGCTCCTCTCTGACAGAGGGTGCCCTGAACCCCCGTGCTCAGCCACCGCGGCCTTGGCCTCCCCACCTGAGCGGTGGCCCCGGGAGGCCGGCTCGCAGCTCTGACTTGGGGGTGCTCCTGTGGGTTCTAGAGATGTCAGTGAGCTAGGGGGCTCCCTCCTGTGCCCCACTGGCCTGCCTCGCCTCAGGGGCCAGGCTCCGTCTGTGCTAATGGCCAGTGGCCGCCTGAGCACACAGCGCGGCACCCCAGCCCCCGCCCCGGAAGGTGGGCTCTGTGGCCAGCGCCCACCTGGGGCAGTGCCAGCTCCCGCTTATCTAATCGGCCCATCGCCCTGCTCGGGCCGCCCCGCGGCTCCCACAGGCCAGCCGGGCCCCGCGTCGCTGGGAGCGGCCCTACCTCAGGGATCATGCTGTTTGCCTTTGATAAAAGTCACAGAGAAGGAAAGAAAAAGGAGTGGGGTGGGGGTGCCCCAGCTGGCAGGTTCTAGAAGCCTCTGCGGGCCTGGGCAGGGAGCGGGAGGCTGCGCACGGGCTGTGGGCCCTGGGAACATCGATCTGCTCCCAACACGTTCCACACGAACATGGGAGCCGGGGCCGGGCAGGGCGCGAGGCTCCCAGTGTCGGCGGCGGGCAGGCGGCCCCGTCTTCCTGGGCCCGACGGGGCAACCACAGGCTCTCCCGGACGCGGCTGTGTGCAGACACGTTTGCTCAGCCACCCGCCTGGGCACGTCCCACGGACCCCTGCACGGAGGGTGCAGTGACTGGTCCAAGGTCACTGGCTCCAAAGTCCAGCCCTTTTCCTGCCCCCTGTGTGACCCTCCTGCCCGGGGAGGCCTGTGATCTAGGTGGCAGCTGAGGCCCCAGGACAGAGACAATGGGAAGGGGAGAGGGGGGCCACCGCCATCCAGGGTGCTCCTGTCCTCACTGCCTCAGCAATTGACCCTGGCCCTGCCCTTCTGGGACTGAGCAGCCTTGGGGTGTTGGGGAGCTGACTCCTACTAACCCAACTACTAGGGGATGATGTACAAACCTCTGCCAGCCCCATGGGCTCTAGAACTTGGGTCTGTCTCCTGCCCTGCCACCTCCCAGCCGATCAGGTCGCTTCCCCCCAAGCCCTCAATTTCTTCTTGTGTAAAATAGAGGCTCACAGCACCTGCCTCAATTGTGGCCAGGTGAGGGGATACGACGGATAAGGTGCTGAGGTACGTGCAGGACAGAGCCGGCACACAGTGGGTGCCCAATGTGTGCTCCGTGTGGAAGGGCCAGGGTGCTGGTCTGCATGACCGTGGCCGGGCTCTCACCTGCCCCAGCCTCAGGCTCCTCGTCCACAGAATGGGACAGCGCCAGCCGCGCCTCCCCCTGGTGACAGGGCTTCCTGACTGCTTGGGGACGGTGCCACGGGGGCGGGATGAGGCTGTGGCCACCACAGGGACGGTGGGAAGCCACGCCGCCACGGGGCCACCCCCAGCCCAGCTGCATGGGGGGTTTGGGAGCTGCCCGTAGGAGGCAGAGCCCAGGTTCCGTGGACACACCACAGGGCCACAGCGGCACGGAGGGCCACATCCTGGACCGTGGTTTTCAGGGGAGAGTCGGGAGCCCGGGGAGCAGGACGGGCCAGGACAACCTGAGGCCGTGAAACGCCAAGGCCTGTGGCCAGGACGGCCTCTTGGGCAGCAGGGAAGGGTTTGTCCCAGGTGGATGCCGTGGACTCCCCCCGAGATCTGGTGGGGGTCAAGGCTGCACCTGGTGAGAGACGGAAGCGGGTGCTCACGGTCCAGGGGCCCCTCCGCTTCTCGGAGCATCCCTGACTCGCCGTGCCCCCTGCCGGCCCCTTTTCTTAGCTCCCTGTTTATGGCCCAGAGGAGGGAATGGCTGCCCACGGTCCCTATGTGGGACCTGGGATAGGCTGAGGAAGGTGGTCCCCGACCTGGGGGGGCTATGGGGCTATGGCTTGGCCTCGGGGCTCATCTCCCCATCTGCAAAGGAGCCCAGGAATGCTGTCCTTGGGCACCCGAATGCGTGGCTGAGCTACCGAGGTCAAGGCCACTATGGGCAGCCAGCTGCCCTGCAGGCCTGTCCCGCTGCCTCGGAGAGGCCCCGGGGGCCACCCCCTCTTCCCTAGGCCCCCACACCTGCGGGAGCTGGGAGGCATCTCCCCTTTGGGCTGGTTTCCCCAGGCCCAGAGGAGCAGCAAGACCCCCCACCCAGGCTACTGGCAGAGGCCTGGTGCATCCTTCAATTGCCACCGACCAGCCATTCTGCCAGGACACGCCCCTGGGGACCAGGAGACCCACAGCCCCGAGCCCTCCTGGGATGAGGGCCCCCCCTTTCACCCCAGGTCAGAGGTTACCAAATGGCTTCAAGCCCCAGAACCACCCTCCCGTCCTGTGAAGTTTCCCCTGGACCCTGCACCACAGGGGCTGGCTGCGGGGGCCGGGCTGGAGGGGTCCCCTCCCTTGGGGTGGGACGCACCTGTCGAGAGCCCCAGGGCCCTGCCAGCCTGCTGCACCTGCCGCGCTCTCCTCCCACCAGACAAGTCCCGCCCACGGGGTGTGGCACAGTCTCCCTGCCAAGTTCCGCCGGGTGCTGGGGCAGAGCTGGCGGGCGCACCGTCCCTGGGAGCCGAGGGCACGGGAGCCGGCTGCACGTGGGCCGCACAGGGGCCAGCAGTGCCAGGCACGGGGCCCCTCCCCGTCACCTCCCTGCCTCCTGTCCCCAGAGCGCTCACCGCCTCCTAGGGAGCCCAGGCTGGACGTCTCGATTTTACTAACTCTCTGTCTCCTGGCTGGACTGTTGGCCACTCGGGGCCAGGCCACTGACAGCTGTGTCCCCAACATTGCAGATTTAGAGCTGTGTTTGGAGGGGAAATGGCCTCGGAGAAGGGGCAGCTGTTCCTGCCAGGCACAGAATGGGCACCCGTGGCCCGTGCCGCCACCTCCCTGCGTCTGTTCTCACCTCCCTGAACCTATAACCCCGGGGAGGGCACGGCCACTCGGGCTCCGCCTCGGACTGCTGGTGGCTCGCAGGCTGCCGTCCACAGAGAGGCCACAAGGGGCAGCGGGCATGGAGGGGACCACGACCCCCGCCTGGGCCTGGAGTGTGCGGTGGAGCCGCTGCCCACGGCTGCGGGGGAGGGAGGGCAGCCCCGCTGGAGCCCCCGCCCCGCCCCACCCCGCCTGCCAGCTGGTGCCTGCGAACTTCTCTCCCTATCGGGCGGAACATCGCTGGGGATTATTGATTTTTTGACACAGAACAACAGCCCATCTTTATCGGGCTGAACCCTGGCCCCGGCTAATGGCAGAGCTGGGGCTGCCTGGGAACAGCAGGCCGCGGAGGGTGGGGCCGGCCCCCTGCCTGGGCCCTGCGGACCCCTCAGCACCTGCGGGCCCAGCGGCCTGTCCCAGAGGAGGTGGTGGCGGGGGACATGTCTCAGACACCACCCCTGCCCCTCTGGACCAGCAGGAACGCCAGGGTGCACACGGCGCTGCACCCTCCGCTAGCCCCAGGCTCCGCGTGCTGGGCCCAGGAAGGGGCTTCCCTCTCCCCAAGTGGACGGCGGCTCCTCCCGCCGTGGGGCCTGACACCCTTTAAGTCACCTTGGAGCTCAGGCACTCACGGCCTCTCCAGGCCTCTCGGCAGCTGCACACCCCGAGTCTCCCACCTGTGAAGTGGGGACAGGGAACCCCTCTGCCCCTGGGCCCTGGGACGCTGGTCTCGGGGGGCCCCGTGGCTGAGAGCTGGGTGGGGGTCCCGGCTGAGCTGCCGGCCGGCTGGGGCAGGATGTGAGATAAACTGTTTGCGTGGGAGGCATTTTCCATCCTTATCTGGCTCTGATCAGCCTGGGCGCCTGGGCCGGCGCTCCGGATGCCCCCAAGGACCCTCCTTCCCGTCCGGCCTCCGCTGACCACCTCTCGGCCCGGCCTGCCCTGCTCACGCGTCCCGGGGGCCCCATCCCTGCCCTGGAGATCAGGCAAGAGGGTGGGCGTGAGCGCAAGAGGGGGTCGGGCAGAGGCCCTGGGGGCAGCCACCCGCCGTGGGCAGGGCCCGTCCCGCCTGGCCCAGCTAGCGCCTGACCCCACTGGGGGCAGCAGCGGGCGCTGACGCAGGTGCCAGTGAGGATGTCGTGGCCCACACAGACCACGGTGATACCGCCACCACCTAGGGTACCACAAGCCCCCAAGGGCTGCAAAAGCCCCTCCAGGAAAAGCAGCTCCCTGGGGACTCGATTGCCATCTAGCCCACAACAGGGGCTTCTTCAAGTGGGGAGCCTGAGGCCCGCCCACGTCCCCGTCAACCGCTAACACCACGTGTGGTTCTACGGAGCTGGCAGATATGCACTTTAATGGTATCGACCAACAGGTTACCGACGAGGAGACCGAGGGCCGGAGAGGACCTGGACACACAGTGAGGCATGTGGCTGTGAGTTCAGAGGGGACAGGCTGCCCTGTCCCAGACACGGTCCCTCCCCTCTGCACCTCTGCTCAGGAACGCTTGGGGCTCCCCAGTGGCCCCCACAGCGAGCGCTATGTCCAGCCATCCAGCCAGAGGCTGGGCCACACCAGGGTCTCATGCCAGGGGCAGTGCTCCACCCGCCCCCACCTGCCCCGCTGAGTGACCCTCCGCCTCTTCTCTGCGGCAGAGACGGCCGCGCCCTGGGAGGCTGCGAGGGCCTGGCCTCCGGGGAGGGGCTTCAGGTCGGCGCCCTGGGAAGGTGGCGGCAGAGTGGCTGCTCCGTCCTCAGCCCCAGGGCTGCTGTCTGGCCCACCCGAGTGCGGGTGCGCAGAAAGACGCCTCTGCGGGCACCCGTGACACATTTGCTTCTTTTAGAATCATTTTCCTCCTCTTTTTGTAGACATCTTGCAGAATAGCAAAAAGAAAAAATAAACGGATGGCCCACGACCCTCCGCACGGCCGCGCTGACTCTCCTCGCTGCCCGATGCCCGTCCACACCAAGGTGATTTTTCTGGGATAAACCAGAAGCCCTCACTGAGGGCAGCTCCCACCCGGGTGTGAGGCTCGCTGGGCTGTGTGGGTGGGCGGGTCCCATCCCGGGAGGCTGTGGGTCGAGCCCAAGGTGGGCCCAGATGGCTACCTGGGGCCAAAGCCCCTGGCCGCGCCCCACACGCCGCGGGGCAGGCAGGTGTGCGGGTGGTGCAGGCGCCTGGTCTGTGGGGGCCGAGGCAGGTGCCTTTATGCCCAGCGCCGGGCCAGGGCGCGAGGGCCGGGGCCCCTCCTGAGACACAATAAGCCCCGAGATAGCATCTGGCCTCATCTCAGGCCCCGCTCGGCCCCTTCGGGCAGGATATGACCAGCCCTCGAGCTGATGGCGGCCCTTTGTCCCGTCTGCGGGGACCGATCTTATCGGCCGCGTCCACGGCCGCCATAATGGGAAACGTGGTGAGGAAATCAGAAGTTACGCGCAGAGAGAGCAGGGTAATGAGAACGCAAGGCGCAGCCATGGCCGCGTGGTGGGGTGCAGGGTGGGGGGCCTCTCAGTGTCACATCCTGGGGGGCTGGGGGTCAGGGGTCACTGGGGCTGGTCCCGTCAGCTCACCGGGCCACAGTGTCCTCCTGACCGAGGCCCACTCCCTGGGGCTGAGGGGGGACCCCGTGACGAACAGCACAGACATGAGGCCCCGCACCCACGACTGCAGTCAGCACCAGCAGTGACACCTCAGTTTCCCTCCTGGGGCAGGAGGCGGCGGAGAAGCCGGGCCAGTGGGGTTGGGGGAACGGCCTGAGAGAAACCCGACGCGTCCCCAGCTGAGGCCACACCCCCATGGCGAGGACACCGAGGTGCCGCTGGGGCCGGAGGACCCGCGCCAACCACCCAGGCGTGAGAACCGCGTGCCCTGCCCTGCCCAAGCCCCAGACCGCCTGGCCCGTCCCACCCCGCAAATGCGGAACCTGGGCCCAGAATGGGGCACGACAGGCCCCGGGTCTCCAGAAAGAGGGGACAGCCGGCAGCCAGGCCTGTCTGCGTGCCAGCGGGGCGCAACAGTGACGGCACTCGTAACAGGGATGGCGCCAATCACAGCCACGGTGCAACTGCAGTGGCGGCGCCTCGCGCTCGCGGTAGCGACGGTGTTAACAGTAAGCGCCGGTGGCAGTGCCGAAACGGGTGGTGCCGCAGCGGTACTGATGACCGTCCCCGCACGAGTGACACAGTGCGGTGCGAGTGACAGCGCTGGTGGCTGTGCCAGGTCATGGTGACAAGTGCAGTGTGGCAGTAACCACTGGCCAGCGACCCGCCGCCTGTGCAGCGCCAACCTGTCCTCCCCAGCGTGCCTGTGGCCGTTCACGGAGGGGGCGTCGGGCTCCAGGGGTTGGTGGACGCCCCAGGTCACAGGGCCGGCCCACGAGGGAGGCCTCCGGGAGGCTCCGGCAGGTGAGGCCTGGCGGGCCCGGCTGCTGGCTTTGGGAGGGCTGGGCTGGCCGAGCAGGAAGCCGGTGGAGGGCGGAGGAGGAAGCCGGGCTCGATTAGGGCCCGTGACCGAGATAGGCCGCCCTGGCCACAGACAGCCGCTCCCGGAAGGTGGGTGAGGTCAGCGGCCAGGCCCGGCCCACCCGCCGCCGGGACGGCTGGAGAGCAAGGGCTCCCCCTGCTCCTCACAGGGTGTTGCCGCCCACCACCCTCACCAGCGTCCACCCCCCAGGGGGGCCGGGGAGCCGGGGGAGCCCCAGGGGCTGGGCCTGGGAGGGGCGGACGGGCCGGGGAGGCAGGCCACGGGCTGGCTGCCCACTCCCCTCCCCCGAGCAGGGGTGAGCGGCTGCCCGACCTCTCCGGCTTCCACATCTGAGTGGGGTCCCCGGTGCCTGCTTCCAGGCCGCTCGGCCAGCGCTGTGCCACTGTCTAGCCTCTCCCCGCGTCCCCGCTGTCTGCCCGGGAGCCCTACAGTCTGTCCCTCGAGCGGCCAGCGGGATCCAGGGAAAACCTCCCCCGTCCCGTGGCGGAGCTGCCCCAGTGCCTGCTGGCACCAGGCTCCGCCATGGCCCCGCTCCCTGCCACCCCTCGGCCTCCAGACAGGGCCCACCCAGGGCCTTTGCACAGGTCTTGCTCCCTGGCCGCGGAGCTCGCTGCGGCAGCCCCCACGGGCTCCACGTGTCTCAGCCGGCGTGTCCTGGCCGCTGTCCGGGCTCCCTGCCGACTGCTCTCCCCACCACGCTGCTGCTCCAGGAGGTGGTGTCCGAATCTACTTTGCGCATGCCAGACCCCAGGGCCTAAGGCAGGGCTGGCACACGGGTACTCAATAAGTACGAGTGCCAGGGAGCGAGTGGATGGGGACGAGCTCCGCTGATGCCCTGCTCTTCCCGTGGCTGCGGGACCCCACAGTGGAGGCGGAGTCAGAACCAGGCCGAGGAGGCGGCTCCCACGTGGCCAGGGCCTGTGGCGGGAAGTCAGCACTCCAGGCTGCAGCCGTGGCCCAGGTCAGGACTGTGTGGCACCGTGGACGGGGGAGCCGGCTCGGGCTGCAGGTGGGCCCTGGGCTCCGCCCACAGGCCCTGGCTTGGAGAGGGTGGTCCCGCGCTCCGCTGCGGACCCAGGCTGGCTGCAGGCCCCACGGGCCAGGGCCCTACACTCTGGGAGGGGACGAGGGCGTCAGGGAAAGAGCTTAGGCCGGGCCCAGGCGGCCGAGGTGTCCACCTGCTGGCAGCAACCCACGCCATGCTGGCCAAAGCCTGTAACCTCTGAACCCAGTTTCCGAGACAACCACCCTGCACTCGCCACTCGGCCAGGCTCACCCTGGGGCCTCGGGCCCCCGCTTCGCAGCGCCTGCGCCGGCTACACCCAATCGGCTGCCGGTTCTCGCCTCACTTGCTTGGGACGTGGCTCCAGTGTCAGCTCAGGGAGGCCCCTGACCCTCCCCAGGACACGCGGTGTTTCTGCGTGGGACCGCGTGGGCTCGCTCCCTCACTGGGGCACAGGCCCCGGGGACTGGCCGGAGGAACACGACCCTCCTGCTCCTGGACACTCCTGGCCTGGACGCCTCGTCCTGTGTCCCCCACAGCACACCTGCAGGGGGCAGGCCGGCCCCGCGTGTGCTCCCTGGACGCTGGGAGGGAAGCACGCCCACTGCGCAGACGCACAGCCCCGGGAGTCGAGCTCCACCTCCAGGTCCCGGCCACAGTTGAGGTCAGCACAGGCGTAAGGCCCCCGGGTCTCAGGGACATGTCCCTGCAGGAGGGCTTGTGGTGGGTCGGGGACGGCCCGTGGGGACCCCCTTCCTTGGGACGCCCAGAGGGGTGGCTCCAATCCAGCCGCTGGGCCTGGTCTCTGGGGCTGACCCCAGGCTGACCCCAGCATCCCCGGCCTCCCTCCCCCGCCCCTAATCTAAGACAAATAGGCGCTATCGGCGGCAGCGCCAGGGCTGCGATAGCGCAGAATAGCTGGGATGATTTTCCCACCCACACGCGGGCCGGCGGGAGGGCGAGCGTGGCCGGGTATCTGCCCATCTCCGGCTGTCCGTCAGCACAGGCCGGCCCGCCTCGGCCGCCGCCCATGGCCGATAACAGACCTTGAGGTTTGCACAGAAACTCCGGCCGCGAGATTAGCCAGACAGCACAGCCCAGATAACCGCCCGACGCCCTCGCGCACGCTGGGGGGAGCGGGTTCCCGGCTTCCAGCAGCCCCCCGGGACCCCGGGGCGGGGGATCCGGTGAGGCCCCAGCAGGAAACAGCCGGCAGACGCCTCCTCCCGGGGAGGGCTCACCCTGACCATCCACTGCCCTGCGGCCGACCAGAAGCCTCCTAAAACCCTTCCGTGTCCCCACTCTGCAGCCAGGAAAACTGAGGCGTCCCTTGCAGTCCACGGCACTGAGCCCAAACTTGAGCGGCCAGTGCTCTGTGCTGTCTGTGCCCATCCCCCGGCCCCTAATGCTCCAGCCACGACAGGCTGTTCAAGCCTCAGGCCCTCTGCACGTGGCTGCTCCTCGTCCGGACACCCTCGCCCCACTCCACTTTGTCCTTTAGCCCCAGCTTGGGGACAGGGGCAGGGCGTTGTCCTACAGTGCTGTTGGGCCTCCCATCTGTCACACCCGGCCCTGACCCCTGGGTGTTCACTCTGCCGGCTGGCAGTGCTCTAGCGACAAGGCCGGCCTCCCTCTCTGCCTCCGGGGCCTGGGACGGAGCCGGGGACAGAAGAGGCATCAGCCGATGCTCCGGCAGTCAGATTTCACTTTGCAGGGAGTGAAGGGAAAGGCCGGGGAAGAGTTCCAGGCCCCGAGACGCTTACGGGTGAATCAAACTCCACTTCTGGGGCCCTGCAGATCAAACAGCCAGGCTAGGGGCACGTGCATGGCCCCCCAGGCCGGGGCAGGCGCCCGGATGAAGCCCAGAGGCCCCCACAGTCACGGCACCGCGCGCCCCCCAGCTGTACCCCCCCACGGCCGAGCCTTAGTTTCCCTAACTGTCAGATGGGATCCGCGAGCACCTCCCTGGCATGATCGCAGAGGTAACGGGTGCTAAGAGTGGGCTCGACGCCCGCTGCCCGTGCTCAGCAAAGATCGTCGTCAAGTCCTGAGCACGCGGCGGCCTGTCCTGCTCTGCGGCCCAGCGGTGTGTGGGTGTGGGTCTCTGTCCCCTGCCCACACAGCTGCCCCAGCCCAGGGCAGCTGGGCCTTCTGAGCCTCAGCCTGAAGTGGGGCCACCCCAGGCAGGGACCTCGGGGACTGGGAGGGCCCCTTGCTCAGTCTTGGCTCAGGGAGCCCCAGACTCCTCCCCGCCAAAGGCCCAGGCTTTGGGGAGCAGGCCCCGCTCCGCCCCAGAGGCAGGGTGCGTGGGGCGGGGCGGGGCTGTGGGTCCTGACCCTGCTCGGGGGTGGTCTGCGCCAGGAGGCACTTGGATTGCCACCCCCGGGAACCGGCACAGATGAAGAGTGTCCCCACCGCACGCTGCCTCCAGCCCCACCCCCGCACGGCTTCTTTCCTAGGCCTGGCTCCACCTGGGGGTCCCCCAGCCCCTGCCCTCAGGAGAGAGCCAGGCCCTGGCCAGCTGTTGGAGGGGCAACCCCGCCCACCACCCACCTGCCTCCCACTGGCTCAGCTTTGCCCAGGCTAGTCCCTCCTCATGGAAAACCCTTCCAGAAGGCCAGGCAGGATATGTTTTCCAAGCCCACTGGAAGGTCTGCGTCATCCTCTGAGGGCGGCAGACACCACTGCGGGGTGCCCAGGTGGCCTCCTCGTGCCTCTGGGGGATTCCAGAACCAAGGACCCTGCCCTGCTTTGGCGTGGCCAGGGGCGCCCTGGGCCGGGCAGCACAGCCACGTAGAGCTGACGCTCAGGGCGGGAGCCAGGGTGCCACTGCTCTGGGCGTTCCTGGGAGACAGTGTGTGCGGCGCCCATGCTGGCTCTGGGCTGTCTCCCAGCTCCCGCCGCCCAGGCCTGGGCCTCAGCACCTGTGCTGTCCCTCGCTCAAGGCTCTGCCCGCCTGGACTTTGTTTTGTAACTTAGGTGGTTCCCAGAAAAGAGCTCCAGGCCCTGAGACACTTACGGGTGAAGGGATTCCCCTGCCTCACCTCCCTGACCAAAGCCCCGTCAACACCTTCCGTCCTGCGCCCACAGAGCCCAGGCTGCCCTACGCCACTCCACAGCCACAGTGTTGGTGGAAAGCCCACGTGGGCCTCCCGAGGTCTCCTCCTGCTCCCAGCTGAGGGTGGTGCCACATGGACAGTCCTGCCGCAGCAGCGGGCCTCAGACCGCCCTCCCCACCCTGGGTGCCTCCCCGGACAGACAAGGAGGGGCTCCGGGTCCACAGGGCAGCCAGAGGGTCCCACGAGTCCAGTCAGGTCTGAGCCCTGTTCCCAGCCTTGCCCTGCCCCCCGCCCTGCTGGAGTCAAAGTGCACAGGCCCCGGGCCGGCCCATGCCCACCTTGCCTCCACCCTGCCCACCGCGGGGCCTCTGCACCCTCTCCCTGGCCACGGGACCCCTCCTGCACCGGGAGGCCCCTCTGAGGCCGTCCCCCGTCAGAATCACCACTTTCTCATGGACGTTGGGGCTCACTTGCGGATGTGATTGGATCTCTGGGAGGGAAGGGTCTGGCCGTCCTGTGCTCTGGTTCTGGCCGGTGACTGCCGCTGGCATTCTGCACACGTCCCCCGGTGGCGCTGCCCCGTCCGCCACCATGGACTTCGCCTGTAGCCCTCCAACCCCGCAGCGGGCAGGACGCAAAGGCCACACTGCAGCGTCACCGCAGATGGGTCCCCGGGCTCCCAGCCAGAAGCCTCCCTCAGTGCCAGGCGGGTGGTGGGGTGGCAGGGACGACAGACCAGATGCGGGGCACTTGCTCCCGCCAGGCTCTGCTCTCTCACGTGGCTCTGCAAGACGGCTGCTCCCGCAGGTCCATTTTACAGACGTGGACACTGAGGCCCGAGAGGCCACACAGCCGCCCGCATCACTCAGCAGAGCTAGGGCTCCTGGTCTGTGCTTCTGCCTCTTGGGACAGCTCGGGGGCTTCTGTCTGAGGCAGCAGCACCCTGGGACAGCCACCCGCAGTGGCAATGCTGGGAACTTGTGAGAGTGGAAACCACCACGCACTAAGCACCGCCCCAGCAACTTTTTGGAGCTCTGGGGTCACCAGGTATCAGGCAGGGGCAGAAGGGAGCTGGGGTGGGGGCTGTAACAGGGTCAGGAGATGATAGGAAGCCATGACGACGGCCAGTCACACGCCCCGGGAGCAGCACTCTAGCGTTTATAAAGCGCTTGCAAGTCCGAGACCTCACAGGAGTTTGCAGCGTGTGTTGAGGCCTCCTGGGCACCCCTGGGGAGCAGAGAGGGGGCGCCCCCCTCTGCCTGGTGCATATGGGCACCTCCTGGGGTCTTCAAGGCCACCTGCTTGGAGCCTTAACCCCCACAAGGCAGGGCATCCTCGCCGCGCCCACCATGGAGCCGCAGGGCAGCACCTAGGCCAGGCCTCTCCACTGGGCTCACATTGGTGCCTTCTGTCCTGCTGGCGTCTCGGCCGCCCTCCCTGGGAGATGGGTCTGGCTGGGGTGGAGGGCCCAGGACACCCATGACCCAGGTCCAGCCAGCGCGGACCAGCACCTGCTCAGAACCGAGCCCTGGGCTCCAGGTCCTCCCACGTGGCTGGATCCCACCTCACATGGGACGGGTGGGAAACCGAGGCTCAGGCCCAGTCACTTCCCAAAGCCAGGTGGTGCAGGGTGCGCTGGGTCAGAGCCAGGCCTCCCTCACCCCAGAGAGGGAGGGGGATGCTGCCCCGGCCGGCCTCGCCGGGAGGGTCTGGGCCTGCACCGTCCCTGCACTTGGGGGTGGCGGGGCTGGGAGATGCTACAGACCAGAGGTCAGGAGCAGACGTGGGGAGACGGGGAGACAGGGGAGAGACGGGAGAGATGGGGAGAGACGGGGGGGACAGATGAGGACCCGGGGCCGGTAGAAGGCAGCCGAGCCCTGCTGCACTCAGGCCACTTGGCCAGGCCCTGTCCTCAGGGCCGCTGACCCGCCGCCCACAAAGCCCGGGTGCCCCAGGCCGGCACAGGGAGATAAGAGCCCCCTGGGCCTCCCTGGCTTCCCGGTGGGTGATAGCGTGGCCTGTGCGGGCCTGATAGGCGGTGCCACTGCAGCGGTTGGCGCAGCCACATATCTGCCCATCGCCGCCCACTGCTCCCGAGTCCGTATCTGCGGGCACCGATAGGGCACCTCCGGCCTGCGGGCGCAATAGCACAGGAAGCCCGGGTGCCACAGCCCCGACCACGGCCAAGCTCTGGGCCAGCCCTCCGGATCCAGTCCCCGTCCCTGGGCCTCCGCTTTCCACCTGGAAAACAGGGCGATGACCTGGCGCCCCAGGGGTGTCCAGACACCAGGCTGGGTGAGGACTGAAGCCCACACTCAGGAGCCCGCAGCTGGGCTCTGGGGCCAGACCCGCGATCAGACCCCGGCCCTGCCGCTCTCCAGCCTGAGATCTCGGACGTGGCCCTCCGCCCAGAGCCAGGGCCTCCTGCCCTGCAGAGCGGGGGCCACCATTGCCCCACGGGCAGTTTCCACTGAGGGGGTGGGGGGGGCCCACAGTGCTACCCATTCTACAGCAGGGGAAACTGAGGCAGTCAGCACAGGCCCCTGTGAAAGACCAGCGTGAGCAATGCCGACGCAGCAGGGAGGGTGCCGGCCCCTGCCTGAGACCCCTGGACAGGCGAGTTGCAGGCCTGTCCTCTGGTGGGTGTTCCTTGATGGGGAGAAGAGGCCAGGGCACCCGGCCCTCTCCTGCTATCTCTGGGCCTGGACGTGTGGGACCCCAGCATCTGCTGTGTTGGACGCCTGACCCTTCCTGGGCGAGGCAGGGGGAGCCCCAGGGACTGGTGGCCACGATGCTCCAGCGCCAGCAGCCCAGCCCCTCCCTCTCTGGCCCCACCCCCCGTGGGACCCGCTGTGCTAAGTAAGCCGGGACCTCACAGTGTGCAGCCACCGCGGACCCTTGGCGCCTGCACAGACAGCACGTGTCAGCCCCCGCGCCCTGCTCCCCACGCCTGGGACCCTGCCGGGAGACCACCCTGACAGCCCTGTCTCAGCCCCCGACCCCCAGCCGGCAATGCCCTCACCAACACCCACATCCACAGACGTGGACTCGCATGCTCTTCAGGCTCCCAGCTGTATGCCCAGTATACAGCAGGTGCTCCATACGTGCTTGCTGCATCCACACGTGTGCCAGCTGGAGCACTCGGCCTCCTTCCCCTCCCTCCCTTCTCTGAGGACCCGCCAGCAGCCCCGCCCTGCCTTGGCGGGCAGCCCCGGAAATCCACCCCACGCGCCACCCCAGGCGCCCGGGGCCGCGTGAGTTGTCAGTTAGGAAGGACAGACGCGGCCTAACGGCCTGGGCTTTCCCGTGTTCACAGTCAGAATTTGACGCAGTCCCCAAGGGGCGGCCACAGGGAGAACCTGTTCGCGGGACCTCTGGGGCCAGAACTCCAGCTGCCAGCTGCGGAGCCCTAGGACACTCTGGTGGCCCCCCCCCCCCCCCCCCCGGGCCGCAGCCTCCCAGGAGAGGGGCGGGGTCCTCTCCTGCCCCGCCCAGGCCTGGGCCCCACCTGGCGCCCTGAAACAGCGCCGGATCCCAACCGGGCAGGCAAGGCCGGACCTCTCCAGCCCCCTTTGCCCCGTGTCTGCCTTTCACAGCCCGGATCAGACCCGCACCGCTCCACCTGGGATCTAGCTCGGGCACCGGCTCGGGCACCGCCTGCCTCCAGCCGTCCCGCCAGCCTGGGCACGCGATGCTGCCCGCCCCCGCCCCGCCCTCCTTCGCCTTACCTGGCCCGCTCCAGGGGCTGCCCGACTCCTCCTCCTCTTCCTCCTGGGGCCTGGGCTCCGACCCCTCAGCCTCGGGGCCTCCTGGGGACGTGGGGGGCGGTGGTGGTGGGGGTGACTTAACTTCTGCAGAGAAGAAATCGCCATTACATCACTGCCGAGACCCTGGGCCCCGAGCCGCCCCCTTGCGGCGGGAGGGCTACCGAGGTCGGGTGGGAGGTCAGGGTGGGCGAGCGCAGGCCCAGAAAAGCCACCTCCCTGTCCTGGCCCATCCTGGCTTGCTCTAACTAGGGAGAGGGCGGAGACATCCCAGTTTTCCTCTTGGCCTTTAAAACTCCTCATCCCCGTCATTAATTGCGGTAATAATAATTGTTACTCCAGCTGCTATTAATAATCAGAGCACAGGACGGCCTATGGCACGCCCAGGCCAGCGGGCGCATGTGTGGCCTCCGGCTCCCTGTCCCCTCTGCTGGCAGCTGGGGGCCCCACACCAGGCCCTGCACCCAATTCCAGCCCAAAGGGCATATTTGCCTTCCCGGCCGGGCCTGATAACCACCTCGGCCCCCAATCGATGAGCTCCCATAAAGCACCCCCTTGGTGACGTCACGCGCCCAGCAGATTATTAATGCCCGCGATAAGGGCCGTGATTAACATCAAATAAATCAATCACGCAGTATAAAAGTCCCATTATTTTTGGCTATAAATCAAAGTGGCTGGCATTTGAGCTCCAGCCACCACGAGGGAGCCGTGCCGGACCCGCCTGAGCAGCAGATACTCTCCCGCGCCGCCTTATCGCGCCCATCGCGGCGTTATCACCGAGGCCTGTGCCAGGTGCAACCCTGGCTGATTTTTCCAGCTCCCTCGCGGTCCCACCCCCGCCCCGGTGCAGCCCCGGCCCCCAGATCAGATAGGGAGCCCGGCTCCCCGGAACTCCGGCCCAGGTCAAAGTCCGCCAGCAACGCGCCACCTGCCCTTTGGCGCGGCCCCTCCATCAGGCTCCCACGGCGGACGGCCTGGCAGCACCTCACGGTGACAACGGTGGCAGGGCCACAGGAGCGGCCACCTGGGAGCACCGCACGCCTCAGGCGTGCCCTCTCCCCGCAGCTGCCAGGCTTGCACCCGGTCTGCAGATGCAGCCACGGAGGCTCAGAGAGGGCTGAGACAGGCTGTCGAGTCCTGGCTGCATCACTGGGCAACGTGCGACCGTGACAACGACGGCAAAGATGACAAAACAGCAGCATGTCGGGGGTGGGGAGCGTCCCTGGGGGAGCTGAGGGCGACAGCAGCCTGGCTTCAAGTCCCCCGGGCCCGGGGCCGGCCGGCTGGGTGTGCGTGTTCTGGGGAGGAGGCCTGTGGGCTCCAGGCCTGTGGCTGTCACGTCAGGGACCCTGACACTCAGACTGTAAGACGCCGGGGTGGGGGGTCCAGCGAGAAGCCCCATCCACCAGGGACCAAGGTCTGTCTGGGATCTCCACGGCCCCCCAGCCCCTCCCTGGCACCCCGTAGTCCCCTGCAGAGCTGTCTGTGCCTGCCTCCCATCCTGCCCCAGGGCCTTTGCACCTCCCGGTGCCACCACCTGGTACACCCGTCCCTGGGGCAGATGGGCAGCTCCATACATCCGTAGGGTCTCTGTTCAACGTCACCTACCCTCAGGGCTCTTCCTTGGCCACCCCCACCTCGCCTTCACTCTGGACACATCACCTACTCCCCACCCTCCCAGACGGCCTGGCTGTGGTGATGTCCCCTGTCAGACTTGGGGGGGTGGCTGAGACTCTGCGTGCAAAGGCTCGCACAGAGCAGCTGCCAGTGGTGGGGGGCAGCTCCCAGCCAGGCGAAGCTCCCAGGAACCGGCTGCTGCCCTTTCAGACCCCGGAAAACGGGTGCAGGTGCCGACCTCCGAGGCCCCTCCTCCCAGGTGTCTGGGGTACCCCTGGCCCCCCACGGGTACCTGGGCCCAGCAGGCCTCCTGGAGTCAGGTTAATTCACTTCCGGAGGGTGGGGGCCTTGGGAAATGCCCTGTCCCCAGGAGGGCCCGAGGGGAGTGTGGGGTGCCGGAATGGGGTGCCGAGCAGGCAGATGGGGAGTCAAGCCGTCCCTACTCAAGTGCTTACAGGCTGTGCAACCCTGGGCAGGTCACTCAACCTCTCTTGGCCTCACTGGCTTGTCTGCAAAATGGGTGCATGCCTTAACTGTGTGCGGAGGCAAGCGAGACGCTCGGCAGGCCCCATGGCCCCCAAGGAGGGAGGCCTCAGATCCCCATTTCATAGAGGGAAACTGAGGCTAGGGGGTGTGGCTCTCCCGAGGTTACTCAGGGGCCCCTATGAGTCCCCAACTAACCCTGGGGCCCTCCATCCGGGCCCCAGTCTCCCGTCTGCAGCACAAGGGGCTGGACTTCCCAGACCACGTGCTGAGGTATGTGTCTGCCGCGCCCCCCTCCCAGCCAACCTACCCCCCAGGCCCTCTTGGGGACAGGCCTTGGCTGGAAGACACCTGGGCCTGTCCTGGCCGCGCTGGGCATGCTCAGCCCCAGACACACAGGTGTGGGACGCGGGGGTGGGAGGGCTCCGCCCGACTCACCTGTGCTGGAAGGGCTCTGGGGCTCAGGCGCCGCGGCCTCCCGCTCTGCAAGGCTGGTGTCCGCGGCCTGGACCTCCTCTCTGGACTCCATGTCTCCGAGGGAACCTGCGGACACAGCCCGAGGGGGTCCGTGATGCGCTTTGGGGCAAGACCCCCCCACCCGCGACCTCCTGAGCCCTCCCCGTGTAGGCACAGCCCTGGGTGCCCAGGCAGAGGCGGGGATCAGCCACCCCACTGAGGTCAGAGGCCGTGAGGGGACGGCCTCCAGGAGACCCCCAACCCCTGCAACAGGTGCAAAGCCTCAGGGTCACCTTGCCTGCCCCCTGACCTTTGCTGGCCACACGGACTCCGCGACCTCCAGGATGAGGTCCCGGCCCCTCCTTGTGTCTCTCTCCCACCCGATGCCCAGCACCAGCGTGGGGGTAGACAGTCTCTGCCCCGCGCCCCGGTGACTGCCCTCCTCCTGGAAGCCTCCTGGGGCCGCCGGTCCCTGAGGGCTCCCCCCACTCGGTCCCCATGGTCTGGGAACTCCCTGGGGGTGGGCGCCAGCACCCAGCCAGGCCCGCAGAAGGGAGGTGCTCACAGACGCGGTTGGGTGAGTGAGTGACTGGCGGGGCACAGGCATCCGCAGCAAGCCGGGGACCCCCTCACCCCGCTCCCCTCAGAGACTTGGGCACCAGGGTCTCCACAGGTGACAAGGCAGATGGAGACAAGTCCTCACGGCCCACAGAGGGGCGGCCACTCCCGACCCCAAGGTCAGGATGCAACTTCCCCTTGTGGTCAGGTGATGGTGTCACCTCGGTGAACTGCGAGGACGCTGGCACCGGTGTCCCCCTCACCCTGCCTCCGACGGCTCCCCAGGGCCCCAGTCCTGTGGCTCAGAGACAGCAGCCGGGCATGCGGCCACCCCCTGCCCTGGTGACCTCCCAAGTTCATCCTCTGCAGCGCCTGACCTGACCCCCGCCCACGGCATGAGGCACGGGGGGGCACCCAGGCCACGGCCCCCGCAGCAGCCAAGCCCCTTGTTTCGAGGAAATAGGCAGGAGAAAAGGAGAGCCTGTCGACGGCTGCGAGTTCACACCCTGGCGGGGCCGGACGGTGGGGGGTCAGAGCAGCGGCTCTCGGGGGAGGCCCGAGACAAGGCGGAATGACCACTCGCAGGGGTGAGCTCCCCGTCCCTGGGGGCAAGCGAACGAGCAGATGAGGAACTGCCCGGGGTTTGTGCCTCCGTGGCTCGGTGGTGCCAACCTTCCTCGTGACCCCCAGGAACGTGATGAAACCCGGTGCCACCCGAGGGACACACAGAGGGCCAGACCCTTCTCGCCAAGTCCCCAGTGTCCTCCTGGCCCCGGCCGACCCCCGCAGGTTTTCCACGGAAAAGCAGGAGATGGAGGAAGAGGGGCCTGCGGGTGCCTGGGACACCTGCCCACCCGTCACCGAGGCTGGTGTCCCACACTCGCCGCAGAAGCGGGCTCCCGTCAGCCTAGACCCCAGGGGCTGTGGGCGGCAAGCGGTGCTGGGACGGGGTTCCCAGGTGACTTCCAGAGCGGCCGTTCCGGGGGGCACAGAGGGGAAAGCTGATGTTCTGTCTGGATTTTGGCGTTCCTCTCGGATCACCGCGGCCACCAGGGCCAGACGCCATTCTAGGACCCGGCGGTGCACCAAACTGCCAGACCGCGTGGGACCGCGGGGGGCAGCCAGGACCAGAGATGGCCTCAGACCAAAAACGCCGGAAAAGTGCAATGAGGGAGGGAGGTGACAGAGGGAAAGACAGAGAAACGAGGGCAGATGCTGGCAGCTGGTCTCCAAGGTGACAACGCTGCTGGTACCAGACCAGCGGCTGTACAGAGAGCTGGGCAGACAGGGTGGCGCGCCAAGGCCGGGGCAGGCCAGGGAGGGGAGGAGAGGAAGGCTGGGGCGGGGTGTGGCCGGACTGAGGCCGAGAGGAGGGCAGAGGCCTGACCTCACTGACTTCAGAGGCCACGGGGAGGAGTGGACCCTAATCCTGGGGCACTG
Organism: Indri indri; assembly: GCA_004363605.1. Classification (NCBI taxonomy): domain Eukaryota; kingdom Metazoa; phylum Chordata; class Mammalia; order Primates; family Indriidae; genus Indri; species Indri indri. The sequence continues at coordinate 25,726 of RJWJ010003945.1, forward strand.
GGGAGCCATGGAGGGTCCCAGGCAGGGGGTGGCAGGATTGCTTTCCCAACTGTAGCCCTCTGGAGTCTAGCTCCAGCTCCGACCGCGAGTCCCAGCCTCCCCAGAGCAGCTCAGAGCTGTAATTACAGCAGGGGCTGGGCTCAGACCACACAGGAGCCAGCCCCGGGCTAGGCCTGCAGTCCCTCATCAGCACGCCCACACGGCAGCTGGGCACGGCACGCCCCAGACCGGTCCGACTCGTGCCCCTGGGACAGGAGCCCTGACCCGCGTGACCTCGGCACGCACCAGGGAACGCCGCAACTGCAGCGGCAGCCAGCTCTGCTCCCCCGCCTGCGGGGTCAGCCCTGCACTGGCACCGCGCGTCCCCAAGGTCAGGGGCCCTCGGCCACCCCAGCCTTGGTGGCCACGCTCGTCAGCTCAGCTGCCTGCCTCTTTCTAGAAGTCTCTTCCACGGCTCGTCTGGAGCTGGGAGAGGCTCTGTCAGAGCTGTGGTCCCTCCTGCGGGGCAGCTGCAGGGCCCCGGCCTCGGCTGCCTGCTCCGGCAAATGGGTCTGAGGCCACCTGTCTTCAGGGACGTCGGGGACCAGACCACGGGGGCACACAGCAGACACGCCCCGGCCCACACCTGCCGCGCCCCAGGAAGGCAGCCCTGACGCCTGATGCCCCTCCCAGGGGGGCCGCAGACACCCAGGGAGGCCCTGAGCATGTGACGGGTTCTCCCATTTACGGAGAACAAAGGCCCGCGCTCTGCACAAAGCCGCGACAATGAGCGTGGAGAGGCTGCAGGCTAATTTCAGTTCCAGCACAATTACCGCGGCCTCGACAATGCCGCAGACACTGCCGCTGCAAATCGCGCAGCCACGCTGGGACACGGCAGGCAAATTCTGCCCTGGGCCGCCTCGGCCCTGGAGCGTGCGGCCCCATCCCTGCTGGGCCCTGTCCGTGCACACTCAGGGTCCAGGGGTGGCTGGGGACCCTGCTGGCTGGGGGTGTCCTCGAGCCACAGCTGTATCCTGCTGCCTCCTCAGATGCCCTTTGGGGACCACCCTCTCTGCCTAGGCCCCCAACAGCTGGTCCAGGCTGACCCGTGGCCAGGCAGGTTGATGGATGCATATTGTGTCCTGGCTGTGTGACCTTGAGCAAGTCACTCTACCTCTCTGTGCTCGGTTTCCTTGTCTACAAAAGGGACTCACAGTGGCTCCCAGCACACAGGATGAAATGCGCGGTCCACCCGTGTCACCAGGGCTCAGCACACAGTAAATGCTCAGCAAACAACAGTCACTACCACCCACGGTCGCCGCCAACAGCCTGCAGGCCTGGGAGAGGGCAGGCATGAGCTGTTAGACCGTGCAGGGCCCTGTGCTCCCCGTTCCACGGACGCCCTCCCTGACCCCCGCGGAGCCCAGGGAGGACGACCTGCCTTCATTTCGGATGGGAGCTGAGGTGCCAAGGTTGGCGTCGGCTCAGATCTCCACACGAGGGGCGGTGTGTGCAGGGAGGGGCAGGGGGGAGGCAGGACCCCGAGGGCGGCCCTGGCATGAGTCCCACCCACCAACGCACGCCCCAAACCCCCGAGACAAACCCGAGTCACGCCCTCTTTAAGGATGAGTAAACTGAGGCCCAGAGGAGGGCAACCTGCACCTGGCCCTCAGCGAGGAAGTGGGGGTGGGGTGTTGAGACAGGACCACAGTCCGCCCTTCCCGATGCCCGCCAGCCCCCAGCCTCCCCACCCAGGACCACCTGCCTGGGGCGTCTGCTGGCCACGTGCGGTCACCAGCACCAGGGCAGTGCTGGGCTCGGCCCCTCGGTGCCCGGAGTCCCTGGGTTATCGCGGCGAGCAGACGCCCGCGCGCCCATCCGTCTCCTGCTCATTAAGCCGGACGCCGAAATGGAAATGAAAACATAATAGCTATTTGATTGGGGGTGAGATATTTTGCATATTGGCTCGGAGCTGATAGCGGGATTTCATCAACTCCGTTTTTCATGCTTTAAAACTGAATTACGGAGACGGGCTCTGTGCAGCGGGGTGATCCCAGCTCCCTTCCGAGTCCCCGCCGACAATTAACGCAGCCCCTCCCGCTTGATGTCGAGGTGCTGGGGGGGCCCTGTGGCACGACACCCCCGCAAAAGCCGGTGCGGCCGAGGAGGGGACAAAAGCCCCCAGACTGCAGCCCCCGCCGGGTGGGACCCAGACGGGGCCACGACAGGGAGTTGCCGGACAGGGCGTCTGAGGCTCCTGGCGAGGTCCCTGCAGCCCCCCAGGTGCTGTGGCCTTGGGCAGGCTCGCCCCACACAAGGGCAACGTGTGCCCGCCCGGGACAGGGTCACCTCCGTGAGGCCTCGCTGGGCCGGGCCCCTTTACCTGAGTCTGCAGAGGAGAAGCCGGGTGCAGGAGGCTCCGAGGCAGGGTGGACACAGGGCACCCCGCTCCCTCGGGTGGTGCAGAGCCAGGAGAGGGGACGCCTGGCTGACCCGGCGTGGGGGGCAGACCTGGCCCAGCCTCATTCTGCCACTGCTCCTCCACCCACCCCACCCGCTCAGCGCCCCTTCCTGAGCCCCCACTGCACCAGCCCTGCACCCGGCGCTGGAGCTCCGGGAGGGACCAACAGCCACCCCCAAGAGAAGAGGGAGAGACGCCAGCGTGGCCGTGGCCAGGACGGAGAAGCAGAGGTGCCATCAGGGGAGGCTTCCTGGAGGAAGTGGCAAGCGAGTGGAGGTCTGCTGGGGAGAGGTCACCAGCATGGGGTCAGGGAAAAGCAGTCCCACAGAGGGACAGCAGGGTGCTGAGGCTGGGGGGGACACTCCTCCCTGAGCCATGTCCTCATGGACAACGGGAGTGTCAACGTCTCTGGTCAAGGGCCAGGGCAGTGGGTGCTGAGCCCGGGCGCGAGGCCATTGCTGCACCTGCTGCCACGGTTTCCGCCCTTCGTGGGGGTGCCTCGTCTTCCCCTGGGGGCGGCAGTGGTGAAGGACGGGGCGGGGTGGCGACCGGGGCGAGGGGCAGGGGAGGGCCTGGGCAGGGCCATGGGGGCAGAAGGGGAGACCCCCAGCTCTCCTTGCCGGTCCCTGGCCGCAGTGAGGGGCGCGACACTGCAGGGGGCCTGGCCCCTGGGCACAGCAGCCAGATAAGGCCGATAACAGACAGAAAACAGCAACAGACTCAGACTTTCCCACCGCTGCGCAGAGGGCAGCTCGGGCCACGGCGGGACAGAGGAGACGGGACGGCCCTGCCCTCCCCCAGGGGCTGCGCCTGGACCCGGCCTGGGTCTGGGCCACGGCGAGTCGTCCTGGAGGGCCTCGGTCCCCCAGGCGGACCCAAGAGGCAGGTCTGAAGCTGACCCCTTCAGATGGGGGGCAGCGTGACCCCGGCGCATCCCTCCCTCCAGTCCGGCTGCTCCATGAACAGAAACTGGGGCCCAGAGGGCAGCGGCAGTGGCCACACCCCCAGCCCTGCAGCCTGGACCCGCTGCCGCTGCCCACGCCCCTCAACACCCGGCTGGAATGCGCAATTCTAACAGGCCCGGGTGGGGGAGGGACAGCCTCCTGGGTGCCCGGCCAGGCCTTGCGCTGACGGTGCCTTCCAGCAGGGTCCCCAGGGCCACTCACCCACCAGGTAGGCTCTCTGGGTGCTGCCCCTCCTCAGCCAGGGCCCCCACGGCTCCCGCCAGACAGCGTCTGTTGCCCCAGGAGGACCACCAGCTCCGCAGGCCACCAGCAGAGGAAGGAGCGCAGCCCCCAGGGCAGTCATGCAGGGGTGCAGTTCTGGGTGGTCCCCATCACAATGGGACTTTCCATCCTCAGAAAGCCCCAGACTTGGTGTCACCCCATTTTCTCGATGGGGAAACTGAGGCACAGAGCAGTAACGACCCTTGGCCAAGGCCTCCCCACAGCAGCACGCAGGTGGCCTGCCCTCACCTGGCACCGTCCTTGGAGTCCCCACCCACCTGCTGTCCCTGTCAGGGCGGTAAGGAGTGGAGGGCCCTGCTCAGGAGGGATTCGGACACAGGTCTGTGTGGCTCCCAGGCCTGGGGCCTTGTCTCACCCCTAGCTGGGCCTCAGTTTCCCTTCCTGGCCCCTTGCTTTCCTCCTGTCTGTTTTCCCCTCCGACTGTTCCTGTGGCCAGGGCCTGGGCTCTGCCAGCTACTTGCCGCGTAGCTGGAGCCGGGCGCCCCACTCTGCCACGTGGGGGTGTCTGCCGGCCTCCCTGCCACGGCGCAGGTCTGGCAGGGCTGTGAGGTGACCTTCCCCTGGTACTGTGGCTACCTCTGACCAGATCCCTACAGACACGTGTGCACAGCCCTCCACAGTTTATGAGGCTCTGCCAGGACCCTCATCGGCACCTGCCTGTAGGGAAACTGGCTCCATTGGACAGATGAGGAAACTGAGGCAGAGACCAGCCTGAGCAGCTCCTGCCTGGCCCCATCATGGGCCTCAGGCCAGCTGCTCACTTGGCTTCTTGGGGCCAGGCGGACTCACAGCCTTGCTGGGCTCCGGGGTGCAGGGATCTGCCTGGCCTTGGTTTTCGCATCTGGCAAATGGGTGTGGACCCACCAACCTGTGGGAGGCAGAGAAGTGCCAGGCGTCCCGGCAGCCTGGGGGTTAACAGTGAGTGAACGGGTCCACAGGGGTGGACAGGACCTCTGACACCACGGAGGGCTGGGGCACGCAAGACCAGGCAGGCATGGGGTGCTGGCCTCAGGCAGCGTGGCCTGAGGGCTTCTCGGAGGAGGTGACATTTAAACTGCAAAGAGCCCAGGGAAGAAGAACATCCTAGGCCGAGGGCACCTCCAGGCAAAGCCCATGGCATGTGCCAGAAACTCGAGAAGGTGGGGGGCGGGCAGAGGGTCCAGAGCACGGGGGTCCTCGGGGGGAGCTGGGGTTTTATTCCGGTCACCGTGGGAAGCCACCGTCAGACACCAAGTGACTGTCGAAATCTGTCCACTGTGCTGCCGTGCCTGCCACCGCCTCCAGGCAGCCCCCAGCTCTGGGCCATCTCCTTGGGCTCCCTCAGGACCCTCCCCGTGCCCCGAGTCTGCCCCTTCTCCGGGCCAGGGCCGGCGGGCTGGTCCCACACCCTGTCCCCAGAGGCAGGGCCAGCAGGGCAGGCAGGCGGCGGGGAGGAGGGAAGAGAGCCGGGGCCTGAGAAAGCGCAGCCGCGCTGATGGGGGGGGATCGGTTTCAGCCGGAGCTGCGCCTGCCAAGTCCACATCCCATCGCGGGGCCTGCGCCTACTCAACATTCATCACCGCCGAACTCGGAACTTTATCAACGCTAAAGGTTGGCGCCATCTCTGGGCCTGGCCACTCCCGGGCCTCCGATGGGGCTGATAGCAGCTGATAGATTACGCGAGATTGTTTCACTCCGGAGAGCTGATTACGAACACTCCTTGGGGGAGGGGTGTGGACCACGTGGCCTGCGGTGGGGGCCGGGGACGGGTGGTGGGGTGCGGTGGCCCAGACCACGGCGCTGAGCAGAGCCGGGAGGAGAAGGAAACTGCCAGGAGCCGGCTCCCAGCCTGTGATTCTCCCCCCAGATGGGAGGGTGTGGCTAATGGGGCTGCCCAGCCTGCGGCCAGGTGGGTGGAGGCAGGTGGCTTCCCAGAGGGGACTGGCTCTGGCGCAATAGGCCCTGCCATCTGCCAGGCGGGGCTGAGACCGAGACCTGAGGGGGCAGCCTGGCCCTCGGCAGCCCACCTGCTCCCTCTGCGGACCGGCCCGTGGGCACCCGACCCTTCCGCTCGCGGCCGTGGGGAGAGGGCCTTCCCGCCATCCGCCCTACAGCCCCCGAGCCTGGTGCTTCTGGAATTTCATTCACGTCATCGCGCAGCCCGAGGGGGTGGTCACCACCTCTTCTTCCCAGCCGGGCTGACCCAGGGATGTCCTGTGCCTCAGGGGCAGGATTCGCACCCGTGCCTGGGCCTGGTGTCCAGACTCGGGGCCGCGACCCTCAGATGCCGTTCAGGGGAAAAGGACGACATCATGCCCCTGGGTCGGCCTTCCTCCCTGCTCTGCGTGGCCGCAGGACGACTCCATCCCACCGCACAGATGAAGAAACCGAGGCCAACGGGGTGGGGCGGCTTCCTGGTCCCAGGGGAATGGCGGCTCTGCGGGGCCTGTGCCCGGACCTCCTGGCCCAGGGTGCCCTCATCCCCGCGGGGCCCAGAGCACAGTGTCTGGGGAGGTCAGGGGACGCCAGGGCTCAAATCCTGCCGGGCAACCCCCCACCTGCCCAGCCTGTTCCCTCAACCCAAAGCTGAGAGTTAAAACATGGGCCTCCAACTGGGAGAGACAGAGAGCAGAAAGGCGGGCGCCAGGCTGGGGAGGGCCACGGAGTCCCTGCTGGGGACGGCAGTGACCCAGCAGGGTGAAGGCGCTTAACGCCGCATACTTGGAAAGTGCTGAGGTGGCAGACTTTACCACGATAAAACATAGAAAATTAAAACAAAAGCAACAAAAAGTGGCACCGTCTCAGTGCCACGGAGCACACAGCAGCCGCAGGTCCCTCGCCTGAGGACTGAGGCATGGCGCCGGCCACAGGGACATGCCTTCCCCACTGCCAGACAGAGGCTGGGGCTCGCCGGGGTCCAGCCCTGCGTCTCCGTGCCCGGCTGCGTGTCCGCCAATGGAGTGGGGGCCGCTGTGTGGTCATGACAGGGCAGGAGGCCAGATGAGGTGACCTGTCCTGAGAATGTCCCCAGCAGACCTCCACTGTCCATCGAGGCTCAGCCCTGCTAGGAGGCCGCGTCCTGGGGTGTCCGGCTCCCCTCCCTGCAGCCCAGCGGCCCCCACCCTGTTCCCCGCTGGCGATGGCCCAGTGCCCTGCACTCCACGGCTCTGTCCGGACAGCGCTTGTTCTGGGGGCTCTCACTTCTTCCAGTTTCTTTTTCTCCCATTTGTCTGCCTCCTGGGATGGGGCAGGCATGTTGAGGGGATCTGGAAGTCAATCAGGGGAGCATTTATGGAGCGCCTACTGTATGCCCTGCATAGCCTGGGGGAGCCAGAGCTGCCCTGGTGCGATGGGGGCCCGTGTGGGGAGAACCTCCCAGGGAAGGCTTGCTGGGCTGCCTCCGTCCCTGACCCTCGTGGCACTGGGAGGCATTGTCACCCACTTCACAGGTCAGGGAACTGAGAGCCCAGAGAGGTGAGGGGACTTGGCCCCTCCCCATTTCCTCCCCTTAGATCTCAGCCCAGACGCCCCGCCCCCTCCGCGATTTTCCACCTGAGCACTTTGAAAGACGCCCACGTGTGCGGCTGACTTTCGGGTTCGGAGCCCTGTGGCGCTATGGGAGCCGGGCATGGGGGGCTCCGGCCAGGACTGGGCGGGAGGGGCCCGTGTGACTGAGGAGACACACCGTGGGGTGCAGAGTGGGTTTAGGACAGGATGCAAACCCCCTCAAATCTCCTGAGCAACCCCTACAGACGTGGTCTCCTGGCGTGTGAATTCCTGACAACGGAGCATATGGGAGACCCCGGGGTTCTCGAATATGCCACAGCCGCAGAGAGGGGAGCCCCCAGAGGACGTGCTACCTCAGCCCTCATGGTGCAGATGGGGAAACTGAGGCCCGGGGGGGGGGAAGGGGCTTGCCACTGGGCACAGAAACTGTCCCAGGAGGCGGACAGACTAGATCTCCTCCCTGTTTTACAGATGAGGAAACAGAGGCTTGGCAAACGGGTTGGGACTGTTGTCCATTAAGATGGTGCCATGGAGGCCCGGCAGGACGGGCTCTAGATGAAAGTCATCGCGGGGAGAGGGACCAGACGCGGGAGGCCGGGGGAGCCAGCTGGCCCTGGGCTGATCCTGCCTGCTTCTGAACGCAGGCCCCCCAATTCAGGCTGTGGGGGTCTGTCTGGACTCTGAGAGTCAGCGGGTGACCCGAAGGCCAGCCTGTCCATCCCCATGGCCAGACAAGTGAGTGGCCCTGGCAGGGAGGCCTGTGGAGCCTGGGGGTCTCCAGCACTGGCAACGTGGGGGGACCCCACTCCCACCAAAGGGCAGCCCCAGGGGAGGCTCCGCCCTCTTTGTGGAGGCCCGCCCCATGCATGGCAGCTCAGCCAATTACTGGGCCTCATTCCCACTCATTTGCATGCCCCATTTCCATTGGCTATAATCAGGCAGGTTGTGACAGTGGTTCCCTGGCTCTGGAGGGCTGGGATCTAAGGGGTCCCTGCTCAGGGGGACTTGGATCTAGAGGGGCCCAGCTCTGGGGGGCCAGGATCTAGTGTGGCTGTTCCCTGGGGGGCTGGGATCTAGGGGGGCTGTGCCCTGGGGGGCTGTGATCTTTGGGGTCTGGGATCTAGGGGGGCCCAGCTCGGAGGGCTGCACTCCGTGAGGTCTAGGCTGTCCTGAGCTCTGGGGGTGCAGGACTGTGGGTGACCTAGGCCCAGGTCCGGGAGGGAAAAGAGCTGCACGGGGGACTTTAGATACAGCGCAGGCTCTTCCCTGTCTGCTAAGGCTCCGTTACACACACTCACGGATGACTCAGGGGAGAGACTGGCTCAAGGCCACATGGCCGGCCGGGACGCAGGCACAGCTGGGACCTTGCCCCAAGCCCTGGCCCCTCCACCCCTGGCTGGCTCTCCCCTCCTAGGCAGGGCCTGTTGGGGGCAACTTCTTATTTTCGGCTGCCTTGCCTCAGGGATGGCTATTTTGGGGCTTCCTTTGCAAAACGATGACGATGGTGATGTTTTGCGAGAACCCAACCCAACTGCCCAACTTTCCTTTAGAGATGGTGGCGCCAGCTCCTCACGGCGGCGGGCGAAGTCCAGAGTGGGCTCTGGGGGAGTGAGCGCGTTTGTTCCTGGCATTGGGGTGGGCTGAGATAAGGAAACAACTGCTCAGAGCGAGCAGGCAGATAGATAACGCGATAGCAGCGCCTCCGCCACAAGGCACCTATCGCCCTTTCTATTGCAGTTCCCTTTTCTTTCTTTTTTGTTGGGGGGGTAGGGTGGAACACACCCCAGCCCATCTCCCAGGCCGTGGGACTCAGGGCGGCCAGCTCACGCCCTCCGGCCGCATCCAGCACACCCAGGGCCAGCCCGGAGCTCCCAGCAGGGAGAGGGGCTTGACCCGAGGGGCACGGGGCAGCAGCAGCACCTGCCCTGTGGGGCTCTCCCACGCAGCACCTCAGCCGCTCCCCAAAGGGACCCGTGGGTGGAAGGCCCAGAGAAGAAAAGCTCCTGCCCAAGGTCACACAGAAGGGGAGGGTGAGGACCCTCTGGCCTCGGGCCGGTTGTCTGGGCAGGGGTGCTGGGCACAGCTGGGGGGCAGGGGTCGGGGCTGGCAGGGTGGGGAGACTCCGGGGAGCTGGCCGGAGTCAGCCAGGAGCTCTTTAGCCCTTTAGCCCTTAGCGTCCTCAGCCCCATTTTACAGATGTGGAAACTGAGGCTCAGAACAGGAATGTGCCTGAGAACCAGAGCGAGGGGGGCATCCTCGGCAGGTTCTGCGTCCTTCCTGTTGTCCTGCGGCCCTGGGTCTGGGTGACTCCTGGACACAACGACAAACGTGTCACCTGGAGCCATTGTGGACAGGGCAGGGCCCCGGGCCTCTGCAAACCGCCGCCATTTGCCAAAAACTGTCCAAGAGCTGCAGCATCCGCAAGGGCGGGCAGCGGGCAGCCCCGGCCCCAGGGACCCTCGGCCCGGAGTGGGACCCCAGGGAGCGCCCACTGCTGCTTCTGGGTTCACTGAGATCTGGATTTTTCACCCAGTTCTCTGCCATCCAACTCCTCCAGGGCTGAGGAGGCTGGAATTGTGATGGTGCCCGCTGTCCAGGCAGGGAAACTGAGGCAAGGGGTGCTGCGTACAGGGGGCAGGGTCTGAACTCCAGTCACTCCATCCTACGCTCACTCCCACCATGTACGCTGGAAATAGCTGATTTCCTTTAGAACATTAAAACAAAACCAAACCCCAAATACCGCAAGAAACCACCTTTCTCACCAAGGAGCCTACTTTCTGGGGGCAGATGAAATGACCCCCCAAAATAAGCAAGCACAGAGGCAGGCCAGTTTCAGCCCATGCCCTGCAGCTCCTGGGACAGGGCCGTGTGGCCCCCGGTAGTCACTTGGCCTCTCTGTGCCTGGTGGGAGAGGTAGGGTGTCCATGGCTGTAGATACCCCAGAACCTCCGGCCAGGATGAAACCTAACCTCGACCAGGCCTCTAAGTTAGAGTCCCTACTGCTCCCTTCTGTGCTGTGTGACCTTGGGTGAGTTACTCAACCCCTCTGAACCTTGAGCTCTCCAAGGCTGCTGGGAAGACCCATTGCCACAGCGCAGTCACGCCCGGGCCTTGCATGCAGCAAGTGCTTGGTAACTGCCTGACGACTACTGTAACAGGGGAGCCCCAGAACCACCCCCTCAGGCCTCCTGCCTTTGGGATCCCACAGAGTTTCATTCCTCAAGAGTCGCTGAAAAATAAATTCAGAAAGAGGGAAAACCGGCCAGCGGCCCTGCACCCACTGGGAGCCCCAGGCAGCTCCTCTGGGGGCACTCGGCCGCCCCAGGAGACGTGGCGGCTGCCAGGGCCTCGACCTCCCCTCCTGCACAGCGGGCCCCTGCCTGCCCCCCCACCCCCGCGGCTGCCTCACCTGTCCCTCAGCGGGAGGATTAGCCGCACGTCAGGCCCTAATCGCAGCTAATCGCACCATCAGCGCCGGATCTCGGATCAGCTGAAGGAGGCGGCTTTATCCAGACAGACGCAGCGATGGCACCTGAGTCCCATCTGGGTGCTGGCTGTCACATGCGGCCGCGAAGCCAGGGTGGCTGGGGACGGGGTGGGAGACAGGCCGAGAGCCCTGCCCCACCAGCAGGCGAACCGGCTCTGCTCTAGGCCCAGCAGCCAGCAGGGACGCAGACAGCGGACAGGGGACACTCCTGCCCGGCACTGCATCCTCCCAACAACCCACGGCGAGGGCACTGTGCTAGCACCTATGTGACAGATGTGGAAACTGAGGCACAGACAGGCCGCCCCACCCCACCCCAAGGGTTTGAGTCCAGGCAGCTGGGTCCAGACTCCTGCCTCTTCCACCCTCTGCCTCCTGCTGCTGGGAGGTGCAGGGAGGGGCACAGTCCCGACAGAGGGCACGGCCGTTATTCCCAGCCCCCACTCCAGCCCCCACGTCACACCGAGTCTGCGCGCTCCGGAGCCCGGGCCCTGACGCCCCCTGCCACGAGCCAACTCTGGGCCCCGGACACGGTCTCCGTGTAGAGGCCGCGGCGGCGCGGGCCGGACACTCTGTGTTGAGCCCGGCCCGGGGGCCGGGACAGGCTGGGAGCCTCGGCCAAGGGCGCCCCTCCCGCCCCCGTCCGTCCTCCCCACCCTCCTCCCTACCTTCTTTTTGAAAAACATAATTTATCTGTGTATTATCAAGAAATCCAGACACTTTAATCAGTGAGCTATGAAGTCAGAATTTCCACTCTTATCTCGGGGAGGAGTGGAAATGGAGCAGATAGGGAGGACCGGTGGGGAATGCTAATGGGCGGGGAGCCGGCCGGGCCGCGGCCGCTATCTCCCCATTATCAGGCTGTATCTCGCCAACCATCTCGGCGCAGTAATGGGGCCAGTTCAACTTTCCCAGTTATCACAGGAGCTGAAACCTGTGCCCGCCAGAGGCCTGGACCGGGAGACAGTGCGGGGCGGCCGGGCCGCAGCCGCACACGGGAGGGAGGAGGGTGGTCGGCCAGCCGGGGCCCTGCAGGGTCTGGGTGCCCACCGACCACTAAGGCTGCCGCAGGGGGTGCGGGCGGGAGGTCCCACTGCTGTCTGGGAAAATGTTGGGTTTTGATGGAGCTGGGCATGGGCCTATTGCCCAGGAGGGGAAACTGAGGCAGCCCACCTCAGGGTTCCAGGGCACTGGGTTGCTCCCAGGCCTTCCTGAGCTGTGCAGGCGAGGGTAGCGGGTGTGGGGGCCGGGAGGCAGGGCAGGGTGTAAGCACCCTCTCCTTTTGCCTTGGGCCCTGCAGGGCCCCCTGTGCCCATGGGGACAGGCCTGGGAGCAGGGAAGGGTGTCCCCATAGAAACCGGCACTGTCACCACCCTGCTATCCCCACGGCATGTCTGCAGGCAGCTCCTCCCCCATCGTGGGGAGCTCGAGCTCCAGGGCTGGGTCCGACCCCTAAACTCTCAGCCTCGGTTTCCCCTTCTGTGCCCTGGGTTTCCCTCAAAGGCTGCGGAGAGCAGGATGTGAGGTCATCACTATAAAGCCTGGGCACAGTGCCAGGCACAGGCAGGGGCCTAGTAAGTGCTCAGTGAACACCTGCTGTGACCCAGTGGCCGGCGGGTCTACAGCAGAGTGAGCAGGTGGCTCGGGCCCTGGGGTTGCACGGGGTGGGGGAGGGGAGGCTGCTTGAGGCCCTGCGGCCGGCACCGGTTCTGAGCCTCAGCCTCCCCTCCCGTCACAGGGTCTAAGCGCCTCATGCCAGACGCCCACAGAGTGGCTGAGCTGGTGGCCACAGGCCACCCGACCCCGCGCTGGTGGTTGAGAACCCAGGGCCGTCCCTGGGGGAGGACCCTCGGGCAGTCCCTCTCAGGTCTTGCTGCAGGAAGGAGCCGGCGTGACCTGGTCCTGGGCCCTCCCCTCCTGCCCCCCGAGTGGGGCTCACGGAGCGGGGCTTGGAGAAGACGGAAAGCGACATGAGAGACTGTGGCAGGTGCGAGTGCCGGGGCAGGTCGGGACCCGGGGTCTGGAAGTCAGGCGCCACGAGGATTGGACAAGGAGCAGGGGCTGCTGCAGACACCCGGGGAGCCCAGTGGTCTGCGCAGAGGAGCGGGGGTCCCACTGCCCACAACACAGCACAGGTGGGCTGGGCCCAGCTGTAGGTCGGGTCCCACCCATCCTTATGACCCGGGAGGTCACCATCACTGGCCATTTCATGGTGGGGAACCAGGGCTCAGGGAGGTGCAGAGAGCTGCGTGAGGACCAGGCCCGTGCCCCCGACGCCCACTCTGCAGACATGCAGCCCGCGGCGCAGAGAAGCGAGGCAGCCTCCTACTGCCACAGGGTCTAAGAGCCTCGACTCCAGGTCCTAGGCTGTCCACGACGGTGCCTGCCCACGGGGAAGCTCCAACAGGCAACTGTGTTCAGAAACCCCACTGTGGCTGTCCCCGCCTTCTCAGAAAACAGCACATCTGCCAGTTCTGGAGGTCCCGGGACACAGGTCATCCTGGGAGCTGGGGCTTCTGCCGGCTACCCCAGCCCCACTCCCCTATTCCCTAGAACATCACTTGTGTGCTGTGTGACCCTGGTGTAGCCACCTACCTTCTCTGAGCCTCTATTTTCTTGTGTGCAAAATGGGTTGGGAACCCCACCCTAAGCAGGTGCCTGGAGAGTCACAGGAGGGGACGCCTGCGATGCGTTTAGCAGACAGGAGCATGCAGCATGCTGGGCTGATGCTGGCTGGTGGGTCCCTGTCCCCATCTAGCCCTGGGGCAGGGGACAGAGGGGACCAGGAGCACCAGGGCAGGGGCTGAGCTCTGGCCACAGCCGGGCTCACAGAAGCTGCTCACCAGCTCCCAGCACCCATTCTACGGGTGGGGAAGTGGAGGCCCTGAGCAGCCACAGGCCCAGGGGAGGCGGGGAGCGGGGGGGGCTTCTTATCTGTCTAACTGGGCTCTGGCCAAGGTCAGTGCCGCATTCCTGCCCCGGCAGGGCCACTGCCTTCTCCCAAACAAGGGGCCCTGAGGAGGGACAGGGAGGAGCGGAGGAGCCGGGCTGGAGGGCCCCTGGGGCAGGACGTGGGGCTGGTGGTCAGTGGGCACTGCCCAGAGAACACTTTGGCCACCCCTGGGGCACACAGACGCAGCTCCTGTGTCACATGGCCTTGAGCACGTCACCAGCTCCCAGGGCCTCAGTATTCTCGCCTGTAAAACGGGTTGACCAACACTGCCAATGACCTTAATGGCAAGGAGGATCCCGGGGCAGGAAAAGGGCAGATGGGACCTGGGCATGGGGCTGGCCAACCAGGGTGTGCTGCGGTCGGGGACAGTCCTGCCGCCCTTGGAGCACTAACAGGAGGAGGGAAGGGAGGCAGGAGACACTGAAACGCCCATCCTCGGGGCTTCTGGCAAAATACCAGTAACGCAACCAGTAGCTCTGTGGCTGTCACGTCTACCAGCGATCCCAGGGTGACACTTCACGGCGTGTGTCCAGGACCTGACGCACCCACGGAGGACGGGAGTGGGTGTTCTTAGTCGGCCCCCACCTCAAAGGCAGACACCGAGGCCCGAGAGGAGCCACCTGCCCACAGTCAGGAGGCCAGGCTGGGACTGAGGCCGCACCCTCGCTCCCACCCGGCAGTCCTCTGCGGCAGGGACGAAGGCTGGTCTGCAGCCAGGAGCCCTCAGAGGGTGCAGCCCAGGCCCGGGGGGCACAGCCCCTGCAACAGGGGACAGGGGGACGGGAATCCGGGGGCCTCACCAGGCCTCCGCCCCGCTGTCCTCAGCCTGCCCTGTGGCCCCGTGGGCAGCCGGGACACCGAGCCCCAACCCAGGTCCCACCTGACCCAGGACTCTGGGCCTGCTCCAAGGGGCTGAGTAAGCACCTACTGCATACCAGCTCTGCTTGGGGGTGGGAGCTATGTCATTCCTGTTCCACAGATGAGAAAACCAAGGCCAGGAATGTCGTCGGCTAGGGGCCAAACCCGCCACCCTCACTCTGGGGTTCTGAAGTCAGGCCGGGTGCTGAAGAAACCCAGGCCTCTCTCAGCCAGACCATTCCCCAACTTCCTGCTGGCCAGGAGCAGGACTCAAGTCCCATCCCCTTGGAACCTTCTCGTCCTCATTTGAAAAAGAGGCATTGGACTGGGGTGTGCCCATTGAACCAATGGGCAAACTGAGGCCGGGGGGGGGCACCGCACTGAGACCGCTGGGCCCGGGGGAAGATGGCAGCTCCTGCGAGGAACCACCCACGCTGCCTTCCTGCGGAGACCCCACTCCTGACCCGCTTTCCAAGCCGAGATGAGCCCCTGCCCTCCTGGCCCCGCCAGCTGTGGCTGGGGACCCTCGCCGAGCCCCCGCTTTCTCGCTGGGCCTCCAGCTCCTACGCTGTGGAAGGGCACAGGGACCCTCACTAGGCTGCTGGGCCCCGGAGCCCCCAACTCTGGCTGGCTCGGTCCAGACCCTTCCAGAGCTCGGGTGGGGAGGCGGAGGGAGAGCACAGGTACCATCGACAGCTCCCCAGCACAGCCAGCCCCTCCCCTCCGACAGAGGGGAAACCGCCGCCCAGAGGGGGCACGCAACACGCCCAGGCGGCACAGCCTGGTGTCTGCTTGGCAACGGCAGTTGGAATGAGCAGGAGGGGGGGCCGGCCGGGCAGAGGGGTAGCATCAGGGGCCGCCCATGGCCAGGGCTGGCGGACTGAGCTCTGGGGACCGCAGGGTCAGGGAGTCCTGCTGGGCCGCCCTGGGAGACAGCGCGGAAAGAGCGATTTCTGCCTCAGACGAGCTGGAAACCGGGTCTGGCCGAGCAGCTGACGGTGCAGAGGTGGGGGAGGAGGAAGGTGCTGGGGCAGCTGTCTCGGGTAACAGGTGTTTCCCTTTGGTTCTCACAGACGTGCTGGGGGGCAGGGACTACCACCACCCCATTTTGTAGGTGGGGAAACCGAGGCTCACATGGGCAGGCCATGCCTCTAGCGCCATGGCCAGCAAGTGGCAGAGCTGGGATCTGAACAAGCCGCCTCCATTTCACGCCGAGTGTCCCCTTGGTCATTCATCAGAGAGTTCTAAGGAGCCCACCACGGGGACAGGGCAGACCCAGCCTGCTCTCAGGGGGCTCGCAGGACTGCGCGGGGCCAGTGATGGCACAGACTGAGGACGGTGGCCAGCGGGGGCTCTGAGCACCGGAGCAGCCGTGCAGAGGCACTGAGGCCAGCCAGGAGCGCAGCATTCGTGGGACCAATGCAGCCACGGAGAAGCCACCACGCCTCAGCCTGGACACAGGCCCTGACGCAGCCCTCGGCCCTGGGTGCTGCTGGCTGTCCTCGTCCTCGGGGCCATGCACTCTGTTTGCGACTTGAAGGTAGCTAAGCTCTCGCCCAACAATACAGCTGAGGACCCTAAGGACCTGAGCAGGTGGGAAGTGCCAAGGTCACAGGCGGAGTGCAGGCCACTCCTGCCCGAGACGGAGCAGCAGAGGAGGTTAGGAGAGTGGATGTGTGGCTGTGGCCTCAGTTTCCCCCTCTGTGAAATGGGGACAGGAGCTGCTGAGCACCTCCAGGAAGATCCAGGGGTATGGTGGCCGGGTGGGCAGGAGCCTGGCCAGGCGCCCAAGTGTGCCGGGCCGGCCGGGGTCCATGGGGTTGGTGATACCCATCGGCGAGGCAGCAGCTGCCTCCAGGAGGAGGCCTGTCGATGGCAGATAGGCCCGCGGGAGCATTATTCACGAGCCCGTCAAGCCCGGGAACGTCTGGTTGGCATAGAAACAGGAGATAAGGGCACAATTAATGGCATCACATTCCCTCCTCCTTTCTTCCCCAACTGACCCATTTAAATCCCTGGCGTGCTCAGTGCCACGCTGGGTTCCTGGTGACCTCCGGGGAGGGGCCGGCAGCGGTCCCGGGCCCTGGGCAGCGCTGGGCAAAGCCTCCCAGGGGCCCTCCCTGAACAGGAACCTCGCAGGAAGGAGGCCACTGCGAGTGGCAAGGGCAGGGATAGGGCAAGACCCAGGGGCCTCTGCTCCCAGAAGCCCATTTCAGAGATGTGGAGACTGAGGCCCAGGGGCAGGCAGAGGATAGTGAGAAGCAGCGTGATGTTCACGGACACACTGGTTAAGAGCACAGCCAGGACCTGGCACTTTCTTGGGAGAGAAACCTAACTTCTCTGTGGTTCAGTTTCCCTAGATCCAAAACAGAGATAAAAGTAGGACTCGCTGTAGTTAATACGCGGCTGAGCTCCCCGAGTCTGAGCTATTAGTAATATCACTGCCACCAGATGAACGGGGAGAGGCCTGTCTTCCCTGAGGCCCAGGAGCGCGGAAACCACCAGCGGCGTGGAGCCCACGCCAGCCTCGCGGATGAGAGCGTGGGCTGCAGCGTCCCCAGAACCCTATTGGCGTCAGGTTCAGGGACAGGGGGCCGTGGGAGTCCCTCCCAGTCTCCAATTCCCTCTGCTAAACGTCACTCAGCCCCCGAACCCAGGACCCTGACGCTGACCACGCCCTCGCCGCACAGCTCGAGTGCCAGCTTGCTGCAGGCGCTGTTCATTCAGGGCGAACAGGGCCAAGGCCAGCTGAGGACAGGACTTACACTGCTGCTGACCCTTGAATGGCAGACACTGCCACACCCACTGTTCAGAGGGGGACAGGCTGTGGAAGTGACTTGCCCAGGGTGGCAGGGCTGCCCAAGCCCTTTCCTGCCCTGCCTGCTATCAGCTGGGGTGGGGGCATTGCCAGGTGGTCGCGGGAGCCTTGACCCCTGGGGCCCTCCCACACCGGGAAGGGAGTGTGGATGGCTCCCTGCAGGCCCTACCGAAGAGACCAGCCCCTCGCCCTCCCGGCCCTCTCTGGAACTGGCACCCTGGCCCTGCGGGTGGGCGGGCGTGTGACTTTGAAGCTCGGAGTGAATTAGTCATCCCGTGGCTACCAATAATTTGTTTAATCAAACTCTGAGAATGTGTGAAAAACGCCCTCCTCTGAGAGGGAGCAGCTGGGATGGGGGGGCCCCAGAGAGCCTCCAGGCTCCTTCCAGAAGCTCCCCACCCACCAGCCTAGGTTTCCGGGGCTTCTGGGACCCATGGGCTCCATGCCCCCTCAGTGCTTCCAGACGGACCTGGGGGCTCCCGACAGCCCTGGGGGCTTATTCCTGTCCTGGTCTCTGAGGGAAGGAGCCCGGGGCTCCGTCCCAGCCTCCACCACCCTCCTGACCTCATCTTCCCCCACAGCATCACTGCCCCAACATCAGCCGGCAACCATCACCCCATTTTTCAGAGCTGGAACCTGAGGCCTGACAGTGCTGGAGGTCGCCCCCTTCCGGAAAGCGTCCCTGACCCGATGCACCCCTCCGGTCCCCGGCAACCCACTCCACTCTCAGCCCCACGCCCTGATCCACTCACCCCCACTCACGTTGGCCAGGAGGCCGCGGCGAGGCCCAGTGCTGGCACACAGCAAGTGCTCAATAAACCCAGTCAGGCAGATGTGGGGGACCTGCTCGACAAGACGTCAGCACAGTGGGTTCCCCCGAAAACAGCCCCGCCGTGGAAACCACCTTGACTTTCCTTTTCGAGAAAACTCCCAGCAGGTTATACCTGATACTCGCCAGGAGCCGACAACCCCGCCATGATCACGGAGAAGCACACCGTCGCCCCCCGGGAGGTGACAGACCCACCTCCCGCTGACCTGCGCCACCGACAAGGAACCGGGCGGCGTCCTCCGTCCCCCCACCCGCCCCAGCGCAGTCAGTTTGCTTTCATTTTGACGAACTGTCCCGCCGGCCACCGGGCGAAGATCAACTTCTTGGGAACGAAGTGTGTTTGGGGAGAAAACTCCAGACGGCGCAGCGCGGGACGCCCGCTCCCCGCCCCCGCGCTTCAAGGCCCCGCTGCCGCCACGCCCCCGCGCGCAGTCGCCTCGGGCCGGCGGGCCTGGTGGCTGCAGATAAGGCCCCTTATCGCCCCCAGCGATCGCCATCGCGCCGACCCGCCTGGCGCTTATCTCAGCGCACATCGACCGGGCGGGAGGGAAGCGGCGGCTGGGGGCGCGGGGGTCCCGCGCTCGCCCTGCCCCGCGCTCCGGCCTATCGGCGCGGCCATCTGGCCGGCCAAGGCCGCGCTCCGCCGCGCCCTCCCGCCCCCGCGTTTGAAGTTAATAAATGGAAGCGCCTATCGCAGCCACCATCGGTCGCGCCTTATCAGCGCGGCACATCTATCTCGGCGCGGAACAAAAGGCGCACGGAGGCGCGGGCAGCTGCGCCCGGGCTTTGATGGGGGCGGGGGGCCCCGAGCGCCGCTCCGCCCCTCCCCCTGCACCCGCGGCCCGGCCGCAGGTGAGGCCCGGGCAGCCGGCGCCGCCGCGAGGGCCACCAGCACCGCCGCTGGCAGAGGGCGGCCGGGCGCCGCCGCTTGGTGACAATCGGCCCTGGCGTCTTAACGTGCGCAGATCTGCCGGGGAGGAGGTGCCCAGGGCCGCAAGCTGCGGAGAGGGTCCCGGCCCCGCCTCCTGGTCCGGCCTCCCCGGCCTGAGTACTGCGCGCGCTCAGGGCGGGCCAGAGGGCCGGGTCCCGGTCCCCAAGTGCGCGCTCACGGACCAGCTGGGTTGGGCTCTCGCTCCGCTCTGGCGCCCTTATCAGCGCTGGCGATCGGTTCCCAACCTGCGATCTCCCCGCGCGGCTATCAGCATTTCTCATCACCCGAGAAACACACACACACACACACACACACACACGCGCGGAGAGAACCGCGCAGGGGAGGAGGGGAAAGAAACCAGAGAGCCAGCGCAGATCGGGACCTGTGGGTGGTTTTTAATACTTGAGTTGACATGATAGAAGGCGACTTTCGGAAAACAGGTCCCGCTTGCATTGGGGGAGTAGGGTTACGGGAACCGGATTCATGCCTGCGCTCCCCCTCACCCGGGACCTCCCACAGGTGGCCCACATGGGGTCCTGGTGGCAGTGGTCATGTGGACAGAGGTGTGCCCATGGCCCGGGGCTGGGCAGCGGCCTCCCTCCTCGTCACCTACTGGCGGGCACAGACGACCTGCGGGTCTGCCTGGGGCGGCGGCCTGGGAGGAAGCTCGTGTCTGGCCTGGCCTTGGAGGCGCAAAGTTAATGGCTGTGGTGGAGAGCGGTGCTTCCTGTGCGCTCTCTCCCCTGAGTAGCCCCAAGAGCGAGGGGCGCTCTTGTGGGGGCATCGCACCGTGGATGTGCAGCGATCCTTAACCCCCTCCGCCCCCCGGGGGGAACTGCCCATGGGCCTACTGTTCAGAAACTTGGTCGTGGGCAGGGGTAGACCCCGGCCTGGGCCAGGAGCCTGGAGCCTCCTCCCTGACTCCAAGTAGCCCCCTTGGATGCCAGGGCGTGCCCGTGGGCATCTTAGGGCGCCGTTTGCTGCCCATGCCGCCCTGGCCAGGACACTTGGAGGGTCCAGGAGGTGTCATGCGCAACCAGGGCTTGGGTTCAAGACAGCGCCAGAGCTCGAGGGGTGGCTGGAGCCAAGCACAGGGGCTGCAGCAGCTGCACGCCAGTCCCCCACCTCCACCAAGGCTCTGCAGCCCGCCGAGTGGCAGTGGGCGTGGGCTGGTCCCCGCCACCGGGCCCAGCGTTTCCACGCGGTCTCAGGTGTCCCCTCTCTCTCCCGGGTCTCTTCCTCCCTCTAGATACAAAGCCTGGGAGAGTCAAGCGCCAGATAAGATCACAATTTCAGCCCGTCCCGACAGAGCGATCGTATCAGGATGGGACTTGCAGAATGGAATATTTTAAACTTTATCTGAGCCCAGATCGGGCCGCATATCGCCGCACCATCTCGGAGATGCGAG
Organism: Indri indri; assembly: GCA_004363605.1. NCBI lineage: Eukaryota > Metazoa > Chordata > Mammalia > Primates > Indriidae > Indri > Indri indri. The sequence continues at coordinate 46,180 of RJWJ010003945.1, forward strand.
GGAGGGGCAGGCCGCGAGGTGGCCACGCACCGCCCGGCCGCGCCCCCGACCACCCTGCTCCGGCCCCCGGGCGGCTAGAGACTGGGCCGGACCGAGCCCGGCCGAGACGCGGGGCCGCCAGCGGAGATTAGATTACGGGGCTCGTCACCGCGCGGGGGGCGCGGCGCGGGGTGAAGGTCGCGGCGCTGGGCGGCGGGCGGGGGGCGGGAGCGGCGCGGAGCGGCGGGGCGCCGGGGGCGGCGCTGGGTAGCCGGGCGGGGGGCGGCGAGGGCCGGGGGACCGCGGGCCGCAAAGTTTGACTCACGCTTGATCTGCCGGGGGTTGCTCTGTTTCCTCCTGGACATGTCTCCGGCGCCGCGCGCCCTCCCGGTGGCCGCCTCTAGCCCCTGGCGGGCGGCGGCGGGCGGCGGGGGCGCGGCGGGGCCGCGGGGCGGCTCATGCCCCCGGCCCCCGGGCTCCGCGGCCGCCCCGGCCCGCGCCCCAGCCCGCTGCGCCCGGCGCGGGAGCCGCTGGCGCCAACGCGGAGGCCGGAGGCCCCGGGCCTGCGCTGCGGGCGCGCGGACTCCCGCGGGCGGCGGGCGGGCTGGTGCCGGCTCCTGCGCTCCCGCGCGCGCCGCCGCCGCTCTGCTTTTCTCAATGGGACCTGCGCGCGGCGAGCGGCGACCCGGCGGCCACGG
>RJWJ010003945.1:46956-81043 GCA_004363605.1 Indri indri
GCCTGGGCCTCTCGCCCCGCCCTGCCCCCGCCCCCTCGCCCCGCCCCCACCCCGGGCAGGCCTACAGCCTCCTCCCCGCCCCTCCGGCCCTGAGGCTGTGTCCCCAGCCCGGCTGAGACTAGGCGACCTGCTCCGTCTAGCTGCCGCGCGGCACCGCGTCCTGCCAGGGTCCCGGGCCCCGCCCCTCGGAGCCAGCTCCGCCCCCACAGCCGACCCGACCTCTTTGGGCCTCCGAGGCCCCGCCTCTCCGCTCTGTAACCCCGCCCCCAGGGACTAGGCCCCGCCCTGGACCCTGGGCTGGGCCGCCCGCTCCACCTGTGCTGTGCGCCCGGGGTTGGGGGGGCCTGTCCGGAAGCCCGGGCCTGGGCCGGCCTCGGGTATGGGGTGGGCTCTGCACCGGGGCTTCCCTGCAGGCTGCACTGCTCAGTTCCCGGAAATGGGGTATGTTCATGGGGTCCCAGAGCCCCCCTCATTTTCCAGGTGGAAGACTGTGGATCAGGGACTAGCTCAAGGTTACACTGATTGAGGGGAGCCGTCCGCCACCCCCAGCTGGGTGGTATTATAATTTTATCCTATGTTTTTAGAGATGGGGTCCCACTTTGCTGCCCAGGCTGCGGTGCAGTGGTGCATTCTCAGCTCCCTGGGGCCTGGGATCCTCCGACCCCGTCTCCCCCAGCTGAATGGTATCCATTTCTTTTAATATTCTCCACCTGCGTTTTATTCCCGCTTTCCCCCACCCCCATATTCCTGAGAAACAAGCAGTTAGCAGGGCCCAGCGTTAACAGGAAGGCCTTCGCAGGGGAGACGCCTGTGCCCCACCCACCCGGTGACAGATAATGATCACATCATACAATCATCACCACCCACCCGGTGACAGATAATGATCACATCATGCAATCATCACCATCAACGTCACATGCCAAGGCTTGCTGAGTGCCGTGTGCTCTGCTGAGACCTCACCTCATTCCGACTTCTGTGCCCTGTGCCCGGCTGCATGGGCCAGGAGAAGGGGAGGGACACCCCCAGAGCCTGGGCTCTCTCCCTGCCCCTGCAGCCACCCTCAGGGAAGGCCATTGTGCAGGAGAGTGGCAGGCAGGATGGCGGGGGCGGTGTCTGCCCCTGGGTCCCCCACCCGTTGCACAGACAGGAGCTCTGGGGCCGAGAGGCAGGAGTTGGGCCCAGGTTCACAGGGCGCTGCCCTCTCCTGTTGCTCTCTGCCCAGGGCCAGGGGGCCCAGCCCTCCCATAGCTGCTCTCTGGGGAGGGTGGGCCCACATCTGATTGGGTCACTCAGTCCAGGGCCCCCAAAATGTCAACTGTGCGAGGCACCCTACCTGTCTGGGTTTCCCACTGGGCCTTCCCTCCTTCCCAAAGGGAGGCCACTTTACAGGTGGGCACCTGGGAGCAGGTGGCCTTGGGCTGGCACCTGTGCCAGGTCTGAGGCTCCTTGCACAGCGAGTGGCACCCAGGCTGGAGCGGCTGGAGATCTGTGCTCAGGTGGGCTCTGCGGGTCAGTGGGAGGAAGGAGGCACAACCCTACATTAGTGACGTCTGTCTTGTCTGCAGGAGAAGACAGGTGTCACTTTGGCCACTCTTTTGCGTGACCCAGTTTGTTTCTGTGATCCCACGTAAGCATAAGAAACTCAGGCCCTGGGCGAAAGCGGGACACCCCGATCACCCCGCAACTAACGCCACCGCGTGTGTGGCCCAGTGCGGAGTGAAAATAGGAAAACGTGGAGCGCCTTGCTCAGAACTTAAGAATTCTAGGGCATCGATAGCAGAGTGTTAAGCCAAGCTGGGGTTCCCCCACCCCGGCACAGGCCACTGAACCCCACCACTGAGCTGAGCCAGGGCTGTTTCGGGAGCATATTCCGTCTCCCTGCCTGCCCCCCGGGTGGGGTGTTATCACGGATGAGGGAACCGCAGCTCAGGAGGGCAGGGACTTGCTGACGCCCCACGGTGATGCCGAGGGACCTGGCACATGCCACTGCGCCTCGGGGGGTCTGCTGACCGTGACAGTAAACTGAGGCAAGGGGAACCGGAAACGCTGTCTAGGCCTGGGGGAGCCCAGAACTGGAGCGAGCACCTGTGCCCCAGAGGCCAGGGAAGGCTTCTGGGGGAGCTGGCGTCCAGGAGGGGCCCAGCTGGAGGCCCCGCTCAGGTGGGAGAGGAGCCCTGGGCACCTCCACCCTACAGGATGTGCCAAGGCCCCTGCGTGTCCACTAGGCGTGCCAGGATTCACACCCAAAGTCACCAGGGGAGAAAGGCAATTGCGTTTAGCTTGCGTGCAGCACTGCCGCCGCCCTGGGCTCCTAGACCTCGGTGGGGGTGTCTGTCTCCTGCTTGCTGGGTCTGAGCTGCTGGGTCCCGGGCCTGCAGCAGCTCCCTAGAAGCCTCCCTGGGAGGTGCCCAGATGGGGGAAGTCCGCTGTGGATAGTCCTGTCCTGGGGGCCCACCGTGGGGCCCTGTCGTCACCATTATCACCCGCGTTTCCTGGGCGCTTCTCTTGGGCTGGCTGTGTTCTCTCACAGGACCCTGTGTGGATCTCTGATGGCTGTGCCTGCCAGGGTCCCCCAGGCAGGAAGCGGCAGAGTGGGGACACGTAAGAAGTGCTGTCTTGGTGGTGGCCCACAGATCCCCTCTCCGCTGAGAACAACCTCGGCCTGAAGGAGACGTTTCTGGGGTCCGAGCAGTGGGGGTGCGCAAGGCCGGGCCGTCGCAGGGGGAGCGGTGTGTGTGAACAAACGTGCTCACAGTTCCTCCTGTCCCAGAGTCTCAGGGTCTGGGCTCTGGGCCCCGCCCCTGCCTCTGGGTTCTGTTCTGGGGGAGGTTCTCCTCTGGCTCGTCCGTTCTCCTACACTTGGGGGCAAGGGGGGAGGCACTCCGGCATGGCCTAAGGGGCTCCCCACCCTCCCCAGCCTCCCCTCCCCCTTCCTGGCCCCACCGCAGTGCTTGGCGCTGCATCTGGGTGCGTGCTCAGTGGCGGCCACACCAGCGCCGACACTGACGTAACACCTCCAGGCTGTGCCAGGTCCATGTGATCTTTACAACCCCCTGGGGTGGGGGCTCCCATCACCCCATATTACAGAGGCAGAAACCGAGGCTCAGAGTGGCCCAGCTACTCTTCAGGGGCCTGCAGCTTGGATGTGGCAGGGCTAGGGTGTCACCCCAGGAAGGCACAGTCCAGAGCCCGGGTCCCTAACCCTGGCTGGGGGCTGGGTTTCATCCTGGCTCTGCCTCTGGGCGCTGACCCTGGGCAAGTCCTGGACGTCTCTGGTCCTGCCCCTCAGTCGTGAGGATGGTGGGATGGCCGCTCAGGCCCCCTTGCGTCCGGGCTCTGACTCTGCCCTCTGCCCGAGTGTGGCAGGGTGGGCCTGGCTCCCCATGGGTGTGCGCCACGCTGCCCCAGGCCAGGAGGGCCCCGGGGCCTGGGGCGAGGCCTCTGACTGGCTGTTGGGCTATGACTCTGGGAGCCACAGAATGTTCCAGAAACTTTGGCTAGACCTGATGGAGGGAGAGGCTAGTCAAGGAAGTGTGATGGCAGAAGGGTGTTCCCGGCTGAGGGAAGAGCAGGTGTAGATGCTGGGAGGGCTGGGAGGTGGGGCCAAGAATGCCCGGGGCTGCCGCAGGCTCGGGGTGCACCCAGAGGCCTGGCCAGATGAGGCCTCTGCACCTAGGTTGCACCTGACTTCTCCACAGCTGCACCCCACAGCCAGCCCCACGGGGTTGGAGATGTCAAGTCCTTGTGGCTCTGAGATGCCCTGAGACACTGCCCGCCCACTGTGCCCCACCCTAGCTGGTCCCCCCCCCAACAGGTGGTAGCCAGGGGACCTTCCCAGAGCCATCTCTGGTGACCTCGGGCCGTGCCCTGACCTCCCTTAATCTCTGAACCTCCTTGTGCGTGAATGCAGATGTCTTGTGGCCACGGGACCTTTGCACAAGCTGCTCGGGACTGCCAGGTGCACCCTTCCTTCCCGTTGCCTGGCCAGGCTGCTCACCCCTCCTGAGGGCGCCCCCTGACTGCCCCGGGCTGCATGAGGCTTCTCTGTTCCGCCTTGTGGGGCAGGGTCCCAGTGCCCTCTCCTGAGCATTCGGTACTGGGTCATCTTACACCAGCGGTGCCGGGAGCGACATCGTGGAGAAGCCTGGCTGAGCGTGAGCATGTCAGCGCATTGTCTGCTCACAGCAGCTCTCTGAAGAAAGAACTGTTAGAATTCCCATTCGACAGATGAGTAAACTGAGGCTCAGAGAGGTGAGGTCACTTGCCCGAAGCCACAGAGCAGGTAAGTGGCAGAGCTGGATTTGCCCTAGGGAATGCACCTCTCGGGTCTGGCGTGGACGCTGGCTGCTGCGTCTGGGGAAGGGGCCAGGACCTGTCTCATGGCCCCTGCCTGGCCAGGCCTCACCTCTCCTGCCTCTGGTCGTCCCAGGCCTGGAGCTGCCGGGCAGCTGTGCCTGGGGACCAGCCTGACATTTGTCAATGCCGGCTCTGCGAAGGGTTTAATTAACTTCCTGTTCCAATGGAGGGATAATGAGTTTTAAACACCACGTGACTCCATGAGGCGGTCAAACGGCAGCGAGGATGTCAACATAAACTAAGCGAGGAGCTGGGAGGCTGCCCGCGGCAGGGCGGCTCTGTGGGCTCCCAGGTGCTGCCTGGGCCACCCCCGCAGGCGGCCGATGCCGCGGCAGCCCCTTGGCCACTGGCGGGCTGTGGCTTTAGCCAGGGTTCAGGCAGCCCCCGTCCCCAGCGGGGGACCCGTCCCGTCCCACCACCCGTCGCCCAGATGTCTGAAGACAGCAAGGAGAGGGCTCGGCCCGGGACCTGCTGGACAAGCGCCCGTCTCTCAGCCTCACGGTCCTCCACCCTCTGACAGCCAGTGACGCCGGCTTCTGCCTGGGGACCATCCTCGGGTTGGCTGAGAGCGACTCTTTCATGCACTGCCCAAGTGTGTCCCCCTGACCCAACCAGGCACGGTGACACCAGGCGCAGACAGGAAATATCATCCGGACATTTCCTAATCTCTGAGACTGGGGTCGCGTGGGTGACATCCCATGGACTTGCCTCCTTCCCCTCCCTCCCCTCGTCCCTCTGCCAGCACGCAGGGGGCCCCCAGTCCCGCACTGAGATGCCACAGGGAGCGACACACGCTTGTCACTGTGCAGCGTCTGGAGGGAGGGAGGTGGGGGGACCGCGTGAGCGGCGTGTGGACGCACAGAAGGGGTGTCGCGCTAGAAATACAGCGGGGGAGGGGAGGGCGCTGGGGCTGCCACCTTGCAGGGGGCCTAGGGGAGACCCCACAGAGAGGGTGACACTTGAGTAGAGACCTGGAAGGAGGGAGCGGGGACCCCTAGAAACCCAGGGGAGCAGTCCAGGCCAAGGGTGGGAGGTTGCGGGCTCCAGCTCAGCCCTTCCCGGCCCGGCCAAGCCAGAAGAAGGAACTGCCCGGTCAAACCTAGACCATCTCTCCCCGCCCAGCCCTCACCAGGTCATAGATTTGTGAGCAAAAGTTGTTCTAGGCCACTGAGTGTTGGCGTGGTGTGTGGAGCAGCCAGAGAAGCCTGGAATACAGGTAGGAGACCAATTCGGAACCGTGTCAGGACCCCGTCACGTGGGGCCCTGGGGACAGGGAGGTACTTTGTGGCTTTTGCCCGGGGGAACCTCGCAGATCAGCGTGGAAGGCCCCAGCCCGTGGCGTCTGCTCTCTCTCTGAGCTGAGAGGGGCCGCTGCCAGGGTGAGCCCAGCCGCTCACAAACGCCGTCTCACGGCAGTCCCGGGAGATCTCACGGACCCATTTTACAGGTGGAGAAACAGCCTGGGCGTGTGACAGCCAGCCCAGTCCAGGGAGCCACAGAGGGAGCCGCCCAGTGTCAGCGCTGGGAGGGTTTTGGTGACGGGTGGGGAAACTGAGGCTCAGAGGGCAGAGACCAGCCCAGAACCCCGCTGCACCCGGTGCCTCATCCCACTGTCAGAACACGCCTGCCCTCTTCCCTGGGCTGCGGACATGGCCTGGGTGTCTCCCGGGCGGTGCAAGCCAAGGGGCAGGTTGCCCACCCCCAGCCGACCCTGGGCCTGGGGGGACCCTCCTTCCTCCTCTCTCTGCCGGGGGGCCCCAAGGGTGGCGGAGGCAGTGGCCTTGAGCTTCAGCCCAGCAGACAACTCTGCCCGTCAGTGACACTGCGCTGAGCGAAGGTGCCGTGACCTCAGGTGCCCAGGCCCAGCGCAGGCCGTAGGGAGGCAGCTGTGGGTCTCAGCACAGCCATCCCGGGTGCCGTCCCCCAGTGGATTGGGGACTGCGGCCCTGAGGGCAGGCCCTGGGCATCCTCCACACCCAGCTTCCTGGCTGGACCCTGTATGGCCGCTCACCGCCCACCCGCTGGAAGGGGGAGACAGGAGGGCTACAGGGGCCTGGCCGCCGCTGGATCTGCAGGGCTCACACGTGGGCAGGATGCACTCCCCGCAGGGGGCCTCCAAGGCCCTTCCCCTCCTGGGGGCACTCCAAGGACCCCGACATTGGCCGCCCCAGAGTTACAAGGACGCAGCCCCTTCCCTGGCGACATCTGCTCCCCTGCGTCTTCCCGCCGTGTGAGCTCAGCCGCCCACACCTGCTGGCCCCGAAACGAGGACAGCCTGCTTTAGGTAACGAATTTCCCAGTGCGGCGTCTGCGCCCGCTCCTGAGGGGGGTGTGCCTGGATCCCGCCGCTCACCCCGCGGTCCCCTCTGCGGCCGCCTGTGCCCAGCTGGCCCGAGGCACCCTCTGCTCTCCCGCCCCGTCTCCCCAGGCGGTTCGGCCAGGCTTTGGGATCCAGGAGTGGGTGCTGTTGGACAACAGTCACCTGTGTGACCTCTCTGTACGCACGTGGCGTCCCCGTCCACCCCTGAGAGGTGCGTGGTGGGTGCGCCGGGTGCCCCGGGCCTCCCCCCCAGGACAGGGTTCCCAGTGAGCCTGGCTGTCCCTGGGGCTGAGACTTGGGTCCTCCCCCCCCCTCCAGCTCGAGGCTCAAATGCGGGTCCCTCAGGGACGCCTGCCCAGGGACCCCCCCAGGGCCAGGCCCCCGACAACCAGAGGTACTGGATGTCACTCGCACCGTGGCTGTGCGCGCTGGTCGGTGGGTGCCTGAGTGTGTCCCGGGGGCGGGCAGGCATGTTTGCGTGCAGACACGTGTCCACGTGTGAACACTTGGCGTATGTCTCCGTGCCTAGGTGTCCACGTGGGTAAGGCATGGTGAGTGTGCACACCTGTGCAGTCTGCGTGTGCGACACATGTGTGCCTGTCGGTGCTGCCGGGGGTGCCCTGCATGTCTGTCCACGTTTGTGTGTGGAGGTCCCCGGGGCTGTCCGCGTGCGGGTGGTTCGCAGGCCGGTGGGTGTGGGGCGGGCGCGGCGACCTGAGGGTGCCCTGGCTGGGCAGATGCTGCCACCTGGTGGCCAGGAAGGGCCGTGCGCGCCCGGGCCTGTGGCCACACAGTGGGGTGGGTGTGCGGACAGGGCAGGGCGCCCTCGCCCGTCCCTGAGCACCAGCTCCCTGGGGAGGGGCCCAGAACCAAGCCCCTGCTCCCCTTCCAAGCCCCCCTGCCCCTGCCTCGGTTTCCCTCCTGGACACGGGGGACGCACCAGGGCCTGGGCTCCCGGGGCTTGTTAGACACCATGTCCTGTCCCTGCTGGAAATCGGTGCCGGGGAGGGAGCGTGTGGCCGCTCATCGGCAAGGTCCCGCCAGCTCCTCCTGGGGCGGGCTGCGGCCCCGGCCCCCTGCAGCTGGCATTGCGGTGACAGGACAGTGACAGGACGTCCACCTGGACTGCAGAGCTTTGAGTCGAGCCCTCCCTCCCCATGTGGGGCTCCCCTCACCCCCCGTATGTGCCTCCCGGTGTGGGAGCGGGTGGCAGGGGCCGAGTGAAGGGCTGGGCCGGCAAGGCAACAGGGTGCAGTGACAGCAGTGGCCAGCACTTCCATAGAACATTCCAGACACGGTGGTCTCGGGAGAGGCCGCGGCCAGCTGGGGGTCCCCCAGAGAGCAGGCTTTGCAGGGGGACGTTTGGACGCCTGCAGGAGGGATGCTGGTGTCTGGGGCAGTCAACGCTGGCGCCGGGCGGGGGAGCCTTTGTCAGGAGGCCAGCAAGACCCCCCCCCCGTGCTCTGTGGGTGCAGGCAACACCCATCGCTCCCTGGGGCCCCAGGTGACACCTGCAGGAGGGACGTGGGCCCCTGTCTCCCTCCTGTTCCTCCTGGGTGTGGGGGCGGCAGGGCCGGCTGGGGGGGGCTTGCCACCCTGCGGGGTGTGCTCAGGGCCCCCGTGACTGTGCAGTGGGTCCCACAGGAATCTGGCAGCCCGGACCAGCACTGGACCCCCACGGGCCACAAGATGCTCTACGAGCCATGCTCTGGGCGTGGGGGGCGGCGGGGGACAGACGCCACGAAGCCGGGAGGCCTTCTGTGAAAATAGTGGGAATATATTTGAAAGGAGGAGTCAGCCGTGACGCTCACAGCACGACTGCAGGGCCTCCGCGCACCGTTCACCCACACGGATGAGGCCTTCTGAACTCGGCCCACGACATCTTCCGGAATGGTCATTTTGGCCCAATTTGGTCTCTTTCAAAATATCAAAATAAAAACTTTTAACATACACATTGCACCCAAGGTAAAACTAAAAAACAGAGCAAAATGGACCAAGAATCTTTGAGATACCTGTAGAGAGAAGGAGGCTGTCCCACCCACCTGCCGCCTTTGAAGACAGGACCCTGCGGAAGGATGTGCGCGCCGTCCCGGGTCACGTCAGTGCGTGGGACGCCCCTCGCCCGGGGCAGCACCTCCATGGCCCCGGCCTGAGCGTCCCTGTCCGGCTGCTCGGACCCGGGCGCGGAGCCTGGCTGGGGAGGTCTGGGAGACTCGTGTGGCGCCTGTGCCCTGGGCAGCCGTCCCCCGGCTCCTGTCTCCCCACCCAACCCCAGGTACAAAAAACTGTCAAAAAAGCCCTGTTCACATTACAACATGGAAATAGCACCAGAAACTTCAGAGTAGGATTGCTGACACCTGGGGCTGGGAGTTCCGTGTAGGAGGAAGGCTCTAGAAAGGGCAGCCGTAGAGGCAGGGGCTGGGAAGAGGAGGCCGGTGGGAGCTGGAGGGTGACCAGCTCTCTCCACCTTCCTGGGAACCCCGTGCCCCGGGGTCAAGGTGCACTGGGGACGGGCGTGTCCCTCGGCAGGCCAGACAGTGGCCGGCCTGGCCCTGTGGTCAGGGGAGGAGGCCTGCTGTGCTCTGGGGCCAGGCAGCAGGAACGGCCCCGTCACTGAGAGCCTGCCTCCCCATGTGGTTTCAAGGTCACTTTGGAATTGCACCTGCAGCAGCAGCGAGACTAAGAGGGAGCCTGCCGCCCACCGGCTTCCCTGCTAGGTGATCTGGGGCGGGGGGCTGTGCAAATCTTCACCGGGTTCTGCAGCGTGTGGCGCCCTGCCACAGGCCCGCAGGGCTGGGGGCAGGGGGTGGGCTGCTTTCTCTTCAAGTACTTGGTACCAAGAAAACAGCTGCATGGTCTCAAAGGGGCTGCAGCTGGCCCGGCCCTCACCCTCGGCCTTCCAGCTGCCTGCCCCAGACCCTGCTCAAAGCACCGCAGTCTCAGCTCCAACATCAAAGCCTGAGCGTTTGCATGGTAAGTTGGGTGGCCACAAAGGGAACCATGTCAGAGAACTGATGCTGGCCGGAGGGAGCAGCGTGGACAATAGCTCACTGCCGGGCCCCCTGGCTCTGCCCTGGGCACTTGCCACTATAAATTACTCAGAAGTGTCTTTCTTTAAGGGAATCTTGAAGCCAGTTAGTCTCTGCCCGAAGAGCTGGCTGAGGAGGTCACTCTGGGCCTCGGCGGTCCGGTAGCCGCGGTCGGCAGGGTCAGCACCGTGGACAGCTCTGCCCCTCCTGGGGGGCCTGAGCAGGGGTCTCGCCTGGGGGAAGGCCCTGCCCTGAGCCTCCTTCCTGTGGGCGTGGCCAGCCTCTGAGGGCTGCGGCCTTGGCTTGCTGTTCTGGCTACTGGGTCTGGGCTTGGCGGGGGGCACACGGCTGGGGGTCGCCTGCTTTCGAGGGGCCCGGGGAGGTCTGTCGGGGGCTGGGGGGGGTCTCCCCAAGCTCCCTGCATTTTCACTGCTCGTCAGCCCTGGGACCTGGCCCTTTCTCCTCTTCTCACTGCCCCCTCCCTTCTCCCTGGGGCCTGGGCTCTGCTGGGGCCCCTGGTCACCAGCTCCCCTGGGCCCCTTGGTACAGCCCTTGGCTTGGGCTTGCGGGGGGGTCTTGTCCGGTGCAGGGCTCTGGCCAGGGAAGCCAGGCCTGGCTGGGGTGGTGGCTGTCTCGCTTTGGAGCTGCCCGCTGGCTGGCTGGGGCTGGCTGCCACCCCCTGTCTTGGTGCTGGGGCGGGGGCCCCCACTGCCCTGGGAGCTGGGCCCCAGCCTGTCTTTGGGGGTGGTGGCCTTCGTCCCGTTCTCGGTGCCACGGACCAGCTCTCCGGGCGTCAGGCTCCCTGAGGCCTTCCTTGGCTGCACTGGGAGCTTGGGCGCTGGGCTGGGTGTGGACGCCGCTGACCCGTCCTTCGATGAACTGCGACAGCCACCAGGCCTGGTGGCATCGCCCTTGTGGGAGGGGACCCCCGTTCCCCCCTCAGGCACCATGTGGCATGTGGACACTTGCTTCTCTTTCTGGAGCAGGGAGGGGTCTTCCTGGGAATGTTCAGGGCCACACTTGCCACGGGGGCCTGGAGTCCTGCGTTTCCCTGAGGGCGTGAGAGGAGCCCCCTTTCCCTCCGTGGCCTGGCCTCTGGCGCCTGGCCGGGACAGGGCGCCCCCCAACAGCAGAGCGGGCTGGACAAGAGGCCCGGAGCTGCCTGGGGAAGCCTCATCCTCGGGCCTCTCCAGGGCTCGGTCCGGCTTGTGGCCACCTCTGCCGTCGGCCGAGGCCGCAGGGAAGGGAGACAGAGCTGGGGGCGGGTCCTCCTGGAGGTCAGGGGGCAGGTCACACCCGCTGGCCGTGGGGCCCGCTGGGTCTTCGGGCCTCTCCAGGGTCTCGGGCGGCCCCTCGGTGGTGCTGGCAGCTGCCTCTGGGCCGACCTGGAGCAGGGCTGGGCTGCTGCCCCGGGGCAGTGGCCTGTCCACGATGCGGCCCGGGGGGCTGCTGGGCACGGCCACCCTGCGCCGTTTGCTGGGCAGCGCGCCCTCGGGGGCCGGGGCCTTCTGCCCGGGGGCTCCCGGCCTCCTGACCCCACGGAAGGTGAAGGGCTGCTGGCCCCGCCTCAGGTGCTTGTCCATGTGGCGGTCAAACTGCTCCTTCCTGGCGAAGGTGTAGTTGCAGGAGCTGCAGGCGAAGGACTTCCTGGTGATGTGCATGACGTCGGCGCAGAGCTCGCAGGCGTACAGCGGCGTGTGCTGCAGCTCCCGCTGCTCCTTCACCCCGTGCGCCGCGCCCAGGTGCGCCAGCAGCTCGCGGTGGTCGGGGTAGACCCTCGGGCACCGGGGGCACAGGTAGACGCGCTGGGGGCTGTGCACCGCCAGGTGTCGCTGCAGCTTGAAGGGCTTGGGGAACCGCTTCCCGCAGTGGTGGCAGTCGCGGGACGGGTCCTTGCAGTCCGCGTGCACCGGGATGGCCTGCAGCAGGGGCTCGCTGCCGGACCAGGGGTCGGGGGACAGGCTGGGGGCCGTCTCGCTGGGGCCCGGGAGGGCGGCAGAGCTGCCGGCCGCAGCAGGGGTCGCCCAGGCTGCAGGGCTGCCGCCCTCGGCCAATGTGGTGGCCAGGACGCCATCTGGTGTCGAGGCGCCATCTCTGCCAGAGGTGGCGGCCCGCGCCCGGGGCTTCACCCGCTCCCTTGGGCTCTCTTTCCCGGCCCCCCTCGCTGGCCCCGAAGGCTCTCTGGGGCTCCCGTGGGCCTTGCCACCCGAGCGCTTGCCCCTGTGGGGTTTGGATGCTGGTTCCGTGACGCTGCTCGGGAAGCGCGAGATGGGGCCGCCCCCCTTCAGGCATCCGGGCAGGTCCCCCAGGGACCTGCGCACCTGCCCCCTGCGGGCGAACTGCACGGCGTGCTCCCGCAGGTGCTGGTTGTACATCCAGACGTCGGCCACCTCCTTGAGACACATGCCGCAGGCCCAGGGCCCCGCCTTGCCCTGCAGGTGCTTGTCCTGCAGGTGCTCCCGCAGCAGCTCTCGGGAGCCGAACCTGCGCTCCACGCACATGTAGCAGGTGGGGGGCGGCGAGGGGCTGTGCGCCAGCTTGTGGAGGTCCAGCTCGGCCAGGCCGTGGAAGCGCTGGAAGCAAGCCCTGCACTTGTAGGAGGCCCTCTTGCCCTGGGCCGGCGGCTCTCTGCCTTGAGTGCCCCGTGGCCCGGCCACCTCCTCCGTCCTTTCGTTCTGTGGCCCCTGTGGCTTCGCTGTGGCCTCGAAGTTGAGGAAGCTTGTGCTGGGGAGATCTACGGGGTCTTCAAAGGGTCCCAGGAAGCACAGGTCTTGCACCTCAAACTTGGGGCTGAGCCCCTCAAAATCCACGGGGGGAAGCGGCAGCAGGCCAGCATTCCCGGGGAGCCCGCTGTCGTACCGCTCTCGCTCCAGGTTGGGGGGCTCGGGGCTGGCGTCCCCAAGAGAAGAGGGTGTGTCATCAGCAGGGACCCACAGCTCCTGACCTCGCCAAGCCTCAGGGACCATGTGCAGCTCGGGAATGGTCTCGGGGCGATCGCCCTCGGGGCGACAGGTGGCTGCTTTGTCGGTGCCGGCTTCCCCGCTGGGCTCCGGGGCCCACAGGCTGAGGCCGGGGGCCCAGCGGTCAGCGCTGGACACCTTGCTGCTGAGGAACCCGTCCAGGAGGAAGGGCTCTGGCAGGCCTGTGGCCTCGTCCTCCCATGGCTCCTCGCGGGAGAGGCAGAGGGAGCCGGAGTCGCTGAGGTCGGTGGGCAGCCGGGCGCAGAGCAGCGGGGAGCTGCCCCGAGCCTCGCTGCTGGGCTCGGGCGGCGGCGGCGGGCGCCTTGGCTTCTCACAGCGCTTCCCGTACACGCGCGGGTTCCTCTTTTTGCGGGTAAAGCGGCCACCCAGAGGGAAGAGCTGGGAAAAGGACACCTCGTCGTCAAACAAGCTCAGAGGGTCCCCGAGGCCCGGGCTGGGCGCCTCGGGAGTGGGGCCCTCGGGCCCCTGGACTGCATCCCGGGCTCCTGGCTCGTCCAGGAGGCCCCCCTCAGAGCCGGGGGTCTCAGGAGGACCCTGGGGGTGCAGCGGGGGTGCGTGCCCCTCCCGGACACCCTCCTCTGGCCGGCTCTCGGCCCCTCCGCTATCCTCTGCAGACTTGCTCCTGGCGGCCTGCGGCGGCTCAGCCACAGTGCTGGCCTCTCGCGGTCCCCAGGGCCCCCTTGCCAAGGCTCCCTCGCGCCCCACCGGCCATTCCCCAGCAGGCGCCTCCTCCGTCCTCAGTCGACGTGTGGCCTGGTCTCTGAGCGTCCCCTCTGCACACAGGGCCCCCGCGCCCATCTCCGCGGCACCCTCCATCTCGCCGGGTGCCAGGTCTCCCTCCCGCGGGAGGCGGCAGCTCGAAGGGGTCGGGCGATTGGGGCTTGAGCGGGGTTTATCTGAAATCGCATCGGGAGGGCTCCGAGCCCTCTCCCGGAACCTTCTTGCTCCTGGCCTCCCCCCTTTCTTCTTAGATTTCCCCGCTGAGCTGCTGGGGGGGCCCGGGGGCCGCATCTGGTCCTCTCTCTTCTCTGCCTGTTTGGGATGGAGCTCGCCTGGCCCCAGCGGCTCTGGTCTGCTGGGCTCGGAGGCCGGGGACCTCACGCGCACCCCACGCTCCAGCAGGCCTGGGGGGTGCGGCTGCTGGCTGGGTGGGGGGCCTGGTGTTCTGGGAGCGCCGAGCCCCTGCCTGACCTCCTTTGAGTCCTGGGCGGGAGGTGGCCCGGCCGCGCGGCAGGGGCCTGTGAGCGAGTGACACTGTCTGTCCTTCCTGGGCGCCCTGTGGCTCTTCTTCCTGGGGGGCCGGCCGGTTCGGGCGGCCGGGCTTGGCTGGGTGGTGCCCTTGTGCGGCTGGTGCTTCCTGGCTTTGTGCCGGCTCAGGCCCGGCCTGGAGCGGAAAGAGGCCGCGCAGAGCTCGCAGGTCACAGGCAGCCCACTTGGGGCCTGGCCCTTCCAGAGGCCATTCTCCGTGGACACGGGCTTCTTTTTAAAGCCGTGGGGCCTCTGTTTGAGGTCTTGGGGACTGAGGGGATCCTCTTGGGCTGCCTGGAAGGGGACATTTCTGTGGCTTTGGGGGGAGTGGGGCTGGAAGTCTCTGGCAGTGCTGTTTGGAGTTGTGGTTCTGCCCAGGCCAAGCCCCGCAGAGGGGCAGGCGACCGTGGGGCTTCCGGTGCCGACCCAGGGCGCCTTCGTCACACTGCAGTGCCCGGCCTCAGGTGCCCCTGGCTCCGGCTGTCCCTGGCTGCTGGTCCCCAACTCACCTTCCAGGCAGGTGTGGCGGTCTGGCCCTGCGGCCCCCAGCACGGTAGGGTCAGTGGGCACAGCCACGACACCCTGCACTTCCCTGCGGCCAAGCTGGGCGGCGTTGCTTGGGGAGGGCGAGGAGGGGCCCTTCGGCAACCCCTCGGGGCGGGTGGGGGGTGGGGCCCTGCCACAGGGGGCGTCTGGCACCTGAAGCCCTCTGGTGGCCCCTGTCTCATCTTTGGCGGGATGGCTGGTCCCTGTGGGGGAAGTGGCCCTCACGGGGGCAGGTGGGGTGTCGCTGGCAGGAGGCTCCCCTGGCCTCTCTTTCCTGGGCTCCTCTGGAGGTCTCGGCATGCTGTCCCCAGAGATGCTGAGGAAGCCAGGCTGCGAGGGAGGGTCTCCCAGGGGGCTGCTTTCCCCCAGGAGAGGGTGGTGAGCTAGGGTCTCCTTGGGGTCACAGGACCGTGTTGTCAAGGATGGGGCAGCCCCTGGGCCCCCGCCAGCTCCAGCATCCGTCAGGGATTGGACACGGCCGGCCCCTCCCAGAGGCACCCAGGCAGGACAGGCCAGCGGGCAGGGAGGCTCCTTGCTGGGTGGGGATGCTGGGAGCACCCCCCTCTGCTCCCCCTGGGCCCCGGTGGCACCGGAAGTCCAGGTGGGGGGGTCCTGCTGGGGCAGGTGCTTGAGGCTGCAGGGACTGGGGGTGGCTGGAGCGGTGGGTGAGGGGGCACAGGCGGCCAGGCCCCCGAGGGGTGACACTGGGCTGGGCCTTGCGAGTGGCAGCTGCTTGTCCAGGCCTGGGCTGGTGGCCTTCCCTGGAGTCTGGTCCTCAGCCCCGCTTTGGGTGTGGGCTGCTGTCGGGGCCAGCACCGGCGGCTCTCCTGCAGGGGAGGGGGCGCTTGGGGAGGGCTGTGCCTCGTTCTGAGGGCCCGAGGCCACCCTGCGTCCCTTGCGTGCCGCCCCAGCACCCCTGGCGGGCCTGGCCAGCACTGTTTGAGGACCGGTGGCCGGGGCAGGGCTATCTGACCCCCCGGGAAGCTCCCAGTTATCTGACCAAAGCCGGCTGGCTTGGCCTTGGCCCTCGGGCTCCTCAGACGGGCCGAGCAAGCCCAGGCGTCCATCTGCCTTGGGCCCCAGCTGACGTCCGGCCGCTGCAGGGACAGCTGTCCCCTGCTCACCCCTGGGGGAGCCCTGGGCAGGGCTGCAGGCCACGTCCTTGCTGTTCATACTGTGCCCTTCTAGAGCCAAGTGGTCCCCTTGCTGAGGGCTCCAGGCGTTCGTAGGTGGTGGCCCCTGTGAGCCCTGGATGTCATCTTTGCTCCCAGCTGCTTTGGCCCCCAGGAGCTGGAGTTGGGGGCTCAAGGTTGCGTCTTGGGGCCTTTTGCCAGGGCCAGCGTCGGGCGTGCAGGCCGGACTCGGCACAGGGACAGCCTGAGCCTCTCTGCCTGTGGGGCCCATCAGCGAGGAGGCCCCCGCTGGTGCAAACTCAATACCCTCGGAGCCAGGACCCCCTGCCATGGGGTGGAGGAGCCCCCTGGCCCCGCCTGCCCTGCCCACGGAGGGTCCCTGGGTGGCTTTGCTGCGACGGGCCCCAGGAAGCCTGGTAGTATCCAGAGGTAGCGCCCCGTCATCCCGAAACGCCAAGCCAGGCGCCAGGTGGGCAACAGGGCCGCCGAGTGACTCCAGGGCAGGGTGCTCTCCGCAGGGCCCTGCTGCCTCCTGCGACTCTGGGAAAAGCCCTCCTCCCTGAGCACAGGGACGCGGCAGCCGGGCATCTTCCCTCTCCCGTGTTCCGGCAACGTCCTTATTTTGAGGAAATGAAAGAGCACGGTTCGGGCTACACTTTGCTAACCTCTCAGCGTCCAGCAGAGGCTCCAGCTGCCCGCCCAGGTCCGGCAAGCAGACATCCGGGGGAACCCTGCCCTCTCCTTCCGCCTCGGAGACTCGGGCTTTCTGCACCAGCTGAAAACTGCAGCTGGCCCCCGGGGGGCAGAGAGGAGCCCCAGACGCCAGGTCTTCCTGGGTGCCGGAGCTGGGGGCTGCTTCTCCTGGGTGGCGTGTGGCTGGGCGGGGCCCCTGCCCCGGGGAGATCCCGAGAGCGCCTTCCGTAGTGGCCACGGCTGTTTCTGCACCTTCCTGGCGTGGACTCGATTCCCCAGCACCCGCGAGGTCCGCCGCGTCCCTGTGGGGGGCGGACGGCTCTGTGCCGGCGCTCCCGTCCGCCCCGCCTGCGCGCTCAGCCTCTCCACGCTCTCCCGGGGCCCCGGGCGAGCCTCCGCTTCTCCGCAGTTGACTTTCCAACTCGGTGACCAATCTCTGGATCTCCAGTTCTTCCTCCGACAGGCTGCGCATGAAAGCGGAGCTGCGTTCGCTTCCTTTGCCAGGCACGGGGGGAGGGCTGGCCGCCAGCGTCCCCTCGCCGGGACACTTCTCTCCGAATGCCCTCCCCACTGAGAGGTCAGGAAGATGGCTGGGCAGCATCGGGGCTACTTCTTCCAGCAGCAAAAATGAGGAGTAAGATGGGTCAACCCGGGGCTTCGCCGGGGCAGGGCCAGCGCGGGCAAGCGGCGCGTGGGTGTCCCCGTGTGCAGACAGGCTGTCGTAGAGCGGCGGGCTGAACCCGTCCACGGCCAGCCCCGAAAAGAGGGACGTGGACTCCAAGGTCAGTGGTGACCCGGCTGTGGCTGGGTCCGTTTCATCTGTGTAAGGCCGATTCTCGGGCGGCTTCGGCTCGAGGGAACAGGCATCCGCACTGTCCCGGCAAAGACAGGGGCCGCGGGCTGGCGGTGTGTCCACAGCCGGGGGCTTGGAGTACAGGTCTTCCGGGAAGCAGCCGGCCAGGTCTTTGGGTCCAAGGAACAGTTCGCTGGGGGTGCCGCTGTAGGGATGGGGCCCTTTTTTGGCAACTGGAACCCCCGTGGGGTGTCCTTTAGCATGTGCAGGGCCACCAAGATCGGAGTTCTTTGAAAACAGGATCGTGGGTTCGGGGGAGGCGGCATTCATGGCCTTAGCAACGGGCCCCAGAAACCCTCCTGGCTGGTGGGCAGCAGAGTCCTCTCTGTCACGGGACACAGGGGGCCTGGTGCACCCAGGGGCACCCAGCAGACTGCCTGTACCTGGTGCTGGCGAGGTCCCACGGGGCTTGGGGCTACCGGCATCCTCTCTGCCAGGTGGGGCTCGCTCTGGAGCTGGGGGGCTGGGGCTTCCTTTCACACAGGTGACTGGAGGAGGACTCGAGACCTCTCTGGGTTTCGCGGGGTCAGGGGGTGACTTTTCAGCAACTTCAGGCCTCTTGGCCTCTTGGGGAACGTCCAGCAAAAGGTGGTTTTCCTCTGGGGTCTCGGCGTCGGTGGGGACCCGCAGGGCACGCTCTGGGGCCGCTGTGGGGTGGTCGGCACACGTGGGACCTCTCTCTGCAGCCTCCGGGCTGGGTGGGGGGCCCAGGTGAGGGCTGCATGGGTGCTCCGGACTGGGGAGCCCCCCAAGCTCCCCAGTGTCCTGTCTCACCGCCTGGCTGGGTCCCTGCAGCTCCCCGTCTGCTCTGGGACCCCGGGCCAAGTCCGCGTCCTTTCTCTTCTCGCCTCGGTGCCAGCGTCCGCCGTGGGGGGGCCGGCCTCTGGAGCCAGAGCCCCGCTGCCGGGGAAGCTCATCCTCCGATTCGGAGGCGTCCTCGCACTCCTGGAGCCCACCATCCTCGGTGCCGGGCTGTGGCCCCTCTGCCACCAGGGAGCCGCTCTTGGCCTGGACGTGCCGTGCCTGCCGTCGGTGGAGCTTGTTTTTCTGCTGCACGATCTTGTGGATCAGCTCCTTGCTCCAGGTGCCAGCGCCCGCCTTCCTCCTCTTGGGGTCCTTCCTGGGGGGCTGTCGGAGGTGCTTGGGGCTCCCGGTCTCCTTGGGGACGGGGGAGGCCCTCGGGCCCTGGGTGTCAGGATCTGCACGGCCCTTGGGGGCCTGGGTCCGGAGGTCCCGGGCGCGGGGCCGGGGCTGCTCCACTCGGCTGCCCTTTCTCCTGGGCCGCAGGCGGGCGGCTCTGGCGCCTCCGCCGGGACCCTTGGCGGTGTTGGCCATGTCCAGCTCTTTCCGGAACAACTTCAACTGCTTCCCTCTCCTCTGCTGCCTCACCAGGCTGCTGGCGTGGGCCTCGGCAGGCGCCAGACCCAGGGAGCGGGTTTTAGGTCCGCTCCGGGCCAGGCAGCCCCCATTTACGGGGCGGGGGTCTTGTGGCTCCATCATGGCAGCTACGAGCGGGGACTGGGCTTTGCTCTCTGGAGCCGGCCCCACCCGGGCCTTGGGGGGCTGCCCAGTGCCAGGACCCCTGGGGCCAGAGGGTTCCTCGTCGGTGAAGACGTCGATGAAGCTGCTATCAATCTCGGGGCTGTCCGACTGGTACTCCATGCCGTTGAGCGCCTCGGTGATGAGGCTGTCCAGCTTGGCGGCGTCCTCCATGTCCAGGTCCGTGGCGGGGAGCGGGAAGGCGGCGGTGGCCAGGCCGGGCAGGAAACTCATCCTCAGGGCGTCGTCTTTGCCGTCCGCCTGGACGTCCCCGGCTAACAGGAAGGGGGCGGCCTTGCTGTGGTTGAGCCCCCCTGCGTGCACGTCGGCGGCGGCTGCTTTGGGGGCAGCGCTGGGTGAGGGGAGCCCCGGGGGGCCCTGGGGCTGCTGGTGGCCGTCCTTGGCCCTGGCCAGGAGCAGGCTGCAGAACTGCCGGTGTGCCAGGAAGGCGGCCAGGCTGCTGTAGTTGCGGTCGCACTGCCTGCAGGTGAGCAGCACGTCCAGCTGGTCCAGGCTGGCGCTGCTGAGGGAGAAGTGCTGGGCGGGGTACGGGGGCGGCTCGTGGGGGAACGGGGCCTCCTCCAGGCACTGGACGGCGCCCTCGGCCCCCAGCCCGTCCGCCGGGAAAGGGAAGGCCTTGGCCGGCTCTGCCTGGAAGTGGGCGGGGTGGGCGTGCGGGGGCTCCGGGGACTGGTGGAAGAAGGTCGGAGGCCCGAGGGGACCTGGGAGCTGGCTCTCCTCCGAGCTGGGGTTGGCCGGGCTGCTGGACAGCGGCGACAGGGAGGAGCAGGTGCTGCCGGCGGTGTTGGTGGCCGGCGAAGGCAGCGGGGACTCGCCGGGGGAGGCTCCCACCACCCTGGGCGGGGGCAGGCTGGGGGCCCCTCGGGGTGAAAGCTGGGGCTGGGCTACCCCAAAGAACAGGGGCTGTGATCCTGGGTCCTGTGGCCCGCTGAAGGGGAAGAGCCCCGGGGAGCCGCCCAGCTGGCCTGGGCTGCTTCTCACGGCCACCAGCTTCTCCCCAGGCCCCGCCGTCTGGCCGGCCGCGCCCAGGGCTCCCTGGCTGCCCCCCTGCCACTCGGGGGCCGCCGCGGGCAAAGGCAGCCGGCTCTGCACCTCCATCTGGTGGGGACTCGGCCCGGCGGTCGGGAGCATCTGGGCCCAGGGCAGCGGGGGGCTCTGGGGGAGGCAGAGCCGCTGGCCTGGGCCGGGCTGGCCTTTGAAGAACGAGCTCCTGGTGGGGGCCGGGGGGCCCAGGGCAGGCGCGGGATAAGGGGCTGCCGCAGGGTCCCACAGTGGGGGCAGTCTGGCGGGTGGAGGCCCTGGGGTGGCCAGCTCGGTGTCCAGAGGCCCCGGGCTGGTGTCCACCCTGGCTCCACACGCCTGCCCCGGAAAGCGTCTCTGGGGCGGGGAGTTCAGGGGCCCCCTGGGGCTCCGCAGCCCGTCCTGGGCTGAAGGTGGCCTGTCGGGAAGGGCTTTGGTCAGGCTCTTGTGCAAACCGTCTGAGAAGGGGGTTGGGGCCGGGCGAGCCACCCCCGGGGCAGAGAGGGCACTGCTGAGGTTGCTGGGGGGGTCGAGGGTGCCCGGCTGGCCTGGGTAGCAGGGCAGGGATGGGGGTGCAGGTGGGTAGGCGGGGCCTGTGCCCACGGCCTCCTCTGTCCACGCTCCCGGGGGCTGGTGGAAGGCGAACACCAGTGCCCCGTTGGCGTACTCGTGCCCAGCCGTGTCTGCGGCCCCGTGCAGCGCGGGGAAGGAGAACTGGAAGGGGACCCCCGCGGGGCCGCCCGGCCTGCTGCCTTCGGGAAAGGGCTCTGGCTCCACCGGGGCAACCCCGAAATTAGCACCTGGGAAGCTGTTCTCAGCAGCGGGAGGCCAGGAGTCCGCCCCGCTGGCCTGGAATTCCAGATGGGAGGCTGGCCTGAGGGGGCTGGTGCCCCTGCTCGGGGGGGCCCGCAGGGCGGGGGGCCCGGGGGTGGCGTTCGCTGAGGTACAGTTGGTGGAGGTAAAGCTGGAGGGAGTCTCCGGGAAGCACCTTTGGAAGCTGAGCTCTTCAGGCGGGGGCCGGGCCTCGGCCCTTGGGAGGCCGGGCTTGAGGGGAGCCTGGGGGGCCTCTGCCTCTGGGGGCTGGGCGGCCTCGAGCTGTCGGCCCTTGGGGGCCTTGTCCAGGGCGGGTTTGGCTCTCGAGCCGGCAATGCTCAGGCCGTATGGCTGCTGGGTGCTGCTGGCCGCGCCCCCTGCCAGCCGCACATGACCCTGTGAGCGGTTCCTCCCTGGGGGGGCCCGGAGGCCGCCCCCCTTCCCAGGGCCGCTGCCCAGGGCCTGGGTCCTCAGGAGTGGGGCCTTGGGCACCCCCTCCCTGGCCGGCCTCGGCTGGGCTTCTGGGGGCTCCACAGCCTGGGCCCCGTGGCCAGTCTGCCTCATGGCCTTGGCGGGCCTGCTGGCCGGGGCGTGGTCCTCGCAGGGGGGCTGGCAGGGGCAGCCCAGGCCGCTGGCCACCTGGCAGGGCTGCGGGTCTCCAGTCCTGGCCAGGGGCGGTGCTCCTTGGGGCTGCTCTCCAGGCATGGCCCCTCTTTCCAGGCGCTAGGAGGATGCGCTCATCTGCAGGGGGCCACGGGGCGTGGGCTGGGCGGCCATCCTCGCCCCTCGGGGGGGCCGGGGGAAGCCTGCTCTCATGGTCCTGCGCGGAGCCTACAAGAAAAGGGGAGAAGTGAGAGGGGCCGTGGGGTGCCCCGCCCGGGGCTTCGTGGCTTCCCACGGAACCCGTGGCCAGGCCAGGAGCAGGAGCGGCTGGGGCAGCTGTCATGGAGGTCCCCGAGCGCAGGAGGGTGCTGGGCTCAGACAGCACCTTGCAGAAGCAAGAAGGGGAGGTTCCGGCCAGCCCGAGCCATGGAAGAGAGCGGGGAGGGGAGCTTTCTGGGGTCTGGGTCTGGGAAGGCTGCCGGCCCCTCAGAGCAGCCCCGCTGGGCGCTGGCCAGGCTGCGGGGAGGAGAGTCCCCTGCTGGGTACACAAATTCCAGACCTGTAGGACTGACCCAGGGCAGAGTCAGGGCAGAGCCAGGAGGGCACAGGTGGGCGCTTACACCTGCTGAGGGGCCCTGGCCAGAAGCCTGAGTCTCAGGACGTGGGGACCCACGCTGGGCACACCCGCGTCCAGCAGGAGGCTCACACTGCATTTTCTCTGGCCTTGGAGGCGGGTCCTGAGCCGGCACCTGCCCAGCTGTGGGTCACGGTCCCAGCGACCCCCCCCTTCTGGGAGCACCCTGGTTCATTCCCTGGTCACTTCCCAAAGAAGGCTCCATTTGCTGGGCCACCAGCCAGGGCCACGAGGCTTGGACGTGGCAGGGACCACCTGCCCAGAGGACCTGGCTCCTTCCGCACCCATGGCCAGCTTCACCTGCTCTCATTTGTCCTTGCGGTCATGACGCATGGGCTCAGAACCAGCCATCACCCGTTTCTACCTGGTGCTCCCTGCTGTGGGGACCTGTCCCGGGGACACCCCTTCCCCTGGGGTGTTCTGCCCAATTTGGGCCAGGGTCGCCAGGGTGGGAGCTATACCAGCGTCTGCCAGCGGAGGGCACCACCCTGCTTGGCCACCACAGCCCAAGGAGAGATGCGCCAGGTGGGGGGCCTGGGCACCACGTCCTCCTTTGCCCTCACTGCTGAGCCCCCTCCCCATCTCGTCCCATCAGCCTGCAGGGAGGGTCCCCTCCTGCCTCTGGGCCCCACTGCCGGGGGTGAAGGGCTCACGGGCAAAGTTTGTTGAATGACTAAATGATGGTGCTGACGGCAGTAACAGCACTTTCCAGCATGGCTTCCCTTGTGCTCCCAGTGGCTTAGACGTCACCCCGACTTAGGGGTGATGGATCGAGGCATGAATGACTCACCCAGGGCCTCCCAGGCAGTGGAGGGGGGTCCTCCCAGGAGGGGGCCTCCCAGCCCTGCACTGGGCTCAGCCACGGCACACACGTTTCAGACACCCACTCGGGGCCAGGCTGCCGGGAGTGGGGACGGCTGCCGGGGACCCTCATGAAGCCCCTGTCTTATGGGTGAGACCCACCACCCGAGGCCAGGAGCCTTCAGCTCAGAGTGGGGACCCCAGCCCAGCCGGGGCACCAGGCGGCCTTCCTGGAGGAGGAGATGCAGCACTGACTCCCAGCTGGCTGGCGGGGAGGAGTGTTGGTTTGACAAGGAAAGGAGCTGAGAGCGCTGGGTGCTGCGTCCCGCCCACCCAAAGCCACGTGTCGGCCAGGGGGCCAGGGTTCGGGAGGCTGATCCGGGGGCCAGCTGGCAGCCCTGGCTCCTGTCCTCAGCCGGGTTGTCGTGGGGGCGGGGGGAGCCTGGGGACGGGGGCACCTTGGGCCGAGGGGCAGCAGCCAGCCCCCATGCCGGCTGCCTTCCTACATACCTGGGGAGTCAGGGGCCCCTTAGCTGCATCGCCGCACGACTTCCTGAGCAACGAGACTTCCTTGGCTGCAGAGAAAACAGAAAGCGAGTCAGAGCTGGTGTGGGCTTGGGCCTGGGCCGAGAGCCCTGAGGCACGGTGGGAGGCGGGGCTGGCTCGAGGCCCCTTCAGGGCACCAGGAAGCCGCTGGGCGGGCGGGCGGGGAGGTGGCCGGTGGGCAGCTCAGCCACCCGGGACCCCGAAGGGCTTGGGGGTCAGCTGGCTGCAGCGGGTTTCATGGTTATTTTGCATTTCTTTATGTTACGTTTTTATTTATGCATAGATTAAGCGTTCGCGGGGCTCCCCAAATCAAGATCGCATTAAAAGGTCAGCAGAGAGACGGCTCACTCCTCTCGCCAGCCCTGACCCTCTCCCCGATCCCGCTGGGGCGGGCGCGGTTTCATGCCAGAGTTTCCCGATGCAAATGTTAGTACGTATGAACAGATATTCCCATCTCCCTCCTTTCTTGAACAAAAGATGGTCTCGTGTGCCTCCCGCTCCTGACGTCTCCTTTAACAACCTGTCCTGCGGCCCGGTCCGCAGCGTTCCCTAGAGGGGTCCCTGTCTGACCGCACGCACGGCCGCCAAGCACACGGCTTGCTTACGCATCGGACCTCCCGACGGACGCCGGGCTGCTTCCTGTCTCGGCCCTTATGAATGGCTCCGCGACGAACACACGCGGGCGGGCGCAGGTGGACCCGCGGGGCTGGCCCCGTCCAGGCGCGAATGCACCTGCGGTGTGGACAGACTGTCGGATTAACCCGCCGTGGTTTTAAAACACGGCCACACGCTCTCTGGCCCCCTCCTTTTGAGGCGGAGGTAACTCCCTCCACTGAGTGCAGGCCGCGCTC
The DNA here is from genome assembly GCA_004363605.1 of Indri indri. Taxonomy (NCBI): domain Eukaryota; kingdom Metazoa; phylum Chordata; class Mammalia; order Primates; family Indriidae; genus Indri; species Indri indri. The sequence goes on from RJWJ010003945.1 coordinate 70,944, forward strand.
AGGGGTCCCCCAACGATGCACCGAATGTGGGGGGCAGTGAGAGTGTGTGGCTTTTGAGACCAGGCCGTCCGAGGTATCGCAGCCCCTCTGGGACCACGTGCTCGGGAGACGCCAGCTGCCACGCAGCCCTGCGGAGAGGCCCCGCGGCGGGGCACTGACCTGCCCGCAGCCATGGGGGGAGTAGCCATGGCTGAGCCTTCAGCTGACACCACAGCCCCCACCAACCGCAGGAGAGACCTTAGCCACAGTCACCCAGCTCCGCTACGCCGGCGTCCGACCCTCGGATGCTACGCGGTGACACGTGTTTGCCGTCTCAGGCTGCTACTTGTTACAGAGCCGCAGACGACCGTGTCCCTCCTAACAGCGTGGAGAACGCAGAGGCCCTAAGGTAGGTCCCAGCGTCATAGAGGGGGAAGACAGAGGCCCGGAGAGGCCGCAGGACCCCTCCCGGCCATGGCCACACCTGCACCCAACACTGTGCCAGGCAGGTGGTTCGCGGCGCCATTCACGGCCTCGGGCGACTGGAAGAGGCGCAGTCCACAAACTGCTGCAGGGGAGGGAGCTGCAGCCCAGAGGGGAGGTGTGATGCGTCCAAGGCCTCCTGTGACTGGGCTCGTGGGCAGCACTCGGCCGTCCCCTCCTTGCTCTGCCAGGACAGCAGGCGGACACCGTGCCCGCAGCGTGCTGGGCTCACCTGGGCACACGCTGGCTCCCCGGGGCACGAGGACCTGTGCTCAGTCCTCAGACTGCGGGGCGGGCGTGGGGGCAACGTGCACCCCGGGCCTCAGCTCCCAGCCCCGCCCAGGCTCCTGGCAAAGCCCTCGGTGCCACCGCGCCGGTGTGGGTTTCAGCGGCCCGGGGCCCCTTTGATGCCGGGAGATCCAATCCCCGGATCCCGGGCCGGCCCCAGGGAGCCGCCGAGGAGCGCGAGCGGCTCCTTTTCTCTCAGAAACAGTAACTGGCCCCTCTGGTCACCGGCCCGAGTGCTCCGTAACTCAAGACTGCGGCTGGGCGGGCTGGCTCTGGCCGCGGGTGTGGGGGCCGCCAGCTCCTGAGGGAGGCAGAGCCGCCCCGGCCCCCCACGCCTGGCCTCTGCACCCACCCTCTTCCCTGCGCCGCCCCTTCCGCTCTGCCCTGCGGCCTCTCCATCCTCCGTGAGCTGGGCGCCCCTGCCCGGGCCCTCGCCTGGCCACCCTAGGCTCCTCCGGGCTCTCGCCCATGCAGCTCCCCAGTGCGGGACGCCTGCCGCCTTCTGCCCTGTGCTCCCGATTCCCGGCACTCCTGTAGGCTGGGCAGCTGGGGACACCGGGCCTGGGCTCCAATCTTGGTGTTTGCGGGATTTGGGACAGCCCCGAGCCTCTCGGAGCCATTCCCCTCACCCGTCACACGGGACCGATCCGAGTTCTGACCTCACAGGGACAACACACCCAAGTCACCTCCTGGGCACCAGCACCCAGTAAGTGCCCGGCAGATGGTTGCTCTGAGGTGGCCATGGCTCTTCCAGGCAGCCCTCCTGGATTGCCCGGGTGGGAACCGCTCACGTGCGTGTGTCCGCCCAGCAGTGTTTGTGGTGATTCACCACAGTGACAGAGGCTCCTGTGACTCTCGAGGGGCTGCACATCCTGGGCTGTCCCCAAGCACGGCTGGGAGCCTGCACACTTGGCTGTACTGTACAATCAGGGCTCCACATACGACCTTGGGCCTCCTGGCCTCAGTTTCCCCAACTGTAAAACAAGGGTTGGATCCGACGGGTCTTCGCACCTGTCCTGTACACATGGATGTCGAAGCTCGTGACCAAGCCTCCCTCAGAGCCGTCGGCTCCTCTGCCCGCCACGGCCTCTCCCGCGGCAGCGGGCGACTCCTCCCCGCGATGTTGCTTCTGTCCTCAGGGCCACACTGCACCTTCCCGCACGGCAGGGACCAGCTCTCTGTCTCCTGCCCGCTCCTCTGCCAGGGGGTGCGAGGTGTTGGCACTCCCGGCTGTCGAGGAAGGTCGGGCTGGAGGGTCACCCATGGGCACACGGTGGGGCCGGGCCCCGTCCACGTCCAACCGCAGGGCCCGGCTCCCGGCCTCCCCCTTGGCCCCAGCTGTTCCCAGCCTGGACAGCGAACAGGAGGCAAGAAGTGTGTGGCACAGGGTGGGAATGGGGCAGGAAGGGCCGCTGCGCTGCAGCCTGACCTGGGCGCAGACAGGGAAACTGAGGTTCAGAGAAGAGCATGGCCCGTCACAGGTCACACTGTGTGTCTGGAAGGCAGAGCCCGGCACAGAACGCAGTGGCCTCTCCTGCTGCGTCACACTCCCCGGGGCGCCTGGGGGGCACCAGCCCCATCCGGGGCCCAGCTTGGTCCACTCTGACTGCCGATCCCGCTGCGACCGAGCCCGCCTGAGCTGTGCCGCGCCGGGCACTGTCCCTGGCCACTGTCCACAGCCACCTGGCCCCACTTAGCCCACGCCACCATTGGCCTTCCACCCTCTCCAGCCAGCTGGCCACTCCCCGATGGGTGTGGTGGGCAAAGCCAGACGCCTTGTGTGCCAGCTCTGCTGGGCAGGGGCCCCTGGTCCCTGGTCGCCTGGGACAGCGAGGCTGGAAGAAGTGAGGCCCTTGGTCGTGCCCACTGCCTGGGCACCTGCCACTGCCCAGCACGCCCATCCCAGCCCCATGCACACCCCGCGGGCTGCCAGCCTCGCGCCAGTCCTGGGGGAGGCACCAGGGTCTCTGCGCTGCAGTCCTGGTGCATTCCGATGTGAATTTCACAAACGTCCCCTCCCTTTTGCTTCAAAGGCTGCCGCTTTGCTTAGAAACTATCTGTTACCTGAGTGCGCAGATAAACCTTCGCAGGTAAAATTATATCTGAGATACGGCCCGGAGGGTACGTTTAAGAATACGGCGCAAATTATCAGCTGCATTTATCTTAATTACTTTGGGGGAAAGTGGAGGCCTGCGTTGGGGGCTGGAAGCGGTGTTTGTCCCACCTTATCGGTGGCGCATTTGAGATCCTTTAACAGGAGAAAGATAAGGAGCCACGTGGGGAGAAGATGATGTCTTCGAGAGTGACAGAGAGGTGGCTGGCGGGGTGGTGGGGGTCTGTGCCTAAGGATAGTGCCCTGTCGCCCACCAGGAGCACCGAGAGCCAGCACGGGGCAAGGCGCGGGCACCGGCCACCCTCTCCCCAGTCCCTTTGTGCCACAAAGACCAAGATTCAGGGGTGCACGACACTGATCCCAGCAGTAGCTCTTCCCTTCCTGGATGTCAGGGCTCAACCCTCCAGGCGGCACCAACGCCTCCCCCAGGGCTCCTCCCAGACACCTCACAGCCTCCCGAGATCAGTCTTCAGCTCAGCTCCACGCCACCTCCTCCAGGAAGCCCTCCCTGACCAGGGAGCTAGTGCAGCCGCTGCCTGATGTTGCTCCTGCCTCTCGAGGCCCGTCCTTAGTCCCAGCTCTGCTTGGTGGGTCCCCTTACTGCTGTGCCACCCCCATGTGCCCGGCTGGCATCACCAGGGTGGGGCCACATGTATCAGCTCACTCCCATCCCAGGCTTGTCCTGGGGTCAGTGCTCAGGATCCCTGCACATCCACGTGGGCACACCCACATCCACACACCCACGTGCACACAGCCACGTGCACACACCACACAGCCACGTGCGCACACCCACGCAGCCACGTGCGCACACCGCACAGCCACATGCGCACACTGCACAGCCACGTGCGCGCACCACGTGCACACAGCCACATGCACACAGCCACATGCGCACACCACATAGCCACGTGCACACAGCCACACCCACACAGCCACGTGCACACACCACACAGCCACGTACGCACACACGTGCACACTCATTTCCACACACCCACACAGGAGCAGGCACGTATGTGGGCAGACGCATGCATCCCCTCAGGCCACGCAGGCTGCAGGCTCAGCTGCAGGGCCCATTCTGGGATCCGTGATGCTCCCTGTGCACCAGCGGGCAGAGGCGCAGCCCTGGGGCGGCGGGCGTGCGGGCGGGAGTGTGCGCCGACCGCTGGGGCCCTCCCTGCCAGGCATCTGACTTGCAAGGACTGTATGGGGGTTCAGTGGCCCCAGCAGAGCTGAGGTGAATGAAGCCAGCACTGGGTTGTCCCACAGCTGAGAGACGGCTCGTCTGGGGCGCTGGCCGGGACGTGGAGGGCGGGGGGGTTGTTAGAACCCTGGGGCTCCGTGGAACCCACTTTGAAAACTAGGGATCGGGGTGCCTTTTCCTCGGACTGGCCCATTGGGAAGTCCTGCCTGGAACTCTAGAGCACGGCTCTTGGGGGTGCCTCGCTCAGCTGCTCCCTTCACAGATGGCGGGGCCACCTCAGACACATCTCCTGGGGAGGGAGGCTGCCAGAGGGGAAGGGTCTGGGGATGGTGGCCACCCGGGCCCCCTGCCAGCCCGAGACCCCGGGGAGGGAGACACCTCCTCTGGTGTTTGGAAACCGAGCGCATCTCGCCCCTAGTACAGCCTCTGCGCAGGAAACGGGACCAACGCGGTCCACGTGGGGGTCGCCACTGCCCCCGCCCAGCTCGGCTGTCTCCTGAGTGACGGGATTAATGAGCCCGCCGGGGGTCTGGGGGCCGCGTTAATTACTCTCCTGCCTCCGCAGGCTTCAGAGTCCTATCAGCCCCCTTTTTCAATTAAAAGTGATTATAATTTGGCTTCCTGAGGACAGGGGGATTAGTGAGGCGCCCGGGGGGGAAGCTGGGTGGGGAGGGGCGTCTCGCACGGCTGCCGAGTGGGGGAGCACGTGTCCCGCTGCCCGGCTGGAGGAAGAACCCTTGGGCGCGCTGAGTGTGCCGGTGTGGCATCCCCAGGCAGCGGTCCCGCGAGCATGCCCGGCTCGGGGTACGCGCGGGAAGGGCTCTCGGCCGGTGGGGAGACGGGGCCCAGGGTGCAGCTGCCGGGCCCCGGGCCACTTGGCACCTGCATGGGGCTGGGACCTGCCCCTGCTCCGGCCACGTCCAGGCTCTGTCTGTCCTCCTGCCTCTCCGCGGGTCCTAGACAAGCCGGGTCCATGTCCTAGAAGATGTCCAGTGGCTGCCTGGATGCCAGCTATGACCCTGAGGACACCCTTCGGTGGGAGCCCAGCTGGTGTGAGTCCCCATGTGGGGCCCAGGGTGCCCTGACCTCCGATGACAGTCCGTGTCCTTCCCGTTGGAGGGGGGATCCCTGGTGCTGTTCCTAGCTCCAGGGCTCGGCCTCAGTATGCTCGGCTGGAAACTGGGCGTGGGGGCTAGGGGTGGGCGGTGGGTGAGCCCTGAAGGGGCTGGGCCCCGCCCTCTGTGGCCAGCGTCGGCCTGACAACCGAGGTCCCAGATGGCCACGGATGCTCCAGGTGCTCACCCGCCAGCACTACCTCGAGAGTCCCGGAAAGACGCCACGGTGGTTCTGTTGTCCCCATTGCTCAGACAGGAGATGGAGGCTCAGAGAGGGGAAGTGACTTGTCCAAGGCCACACAGCTGAGCAGCTGGGGATTCGGCCTTCCCACAGACACTGTCTCCCACGAGGCTACCCGGATCCTGGAGTGGCTGGCCCTGCAGGCCTCCCTCGCTGTGTGGCCTCGGCCAGTCTCCGGGCAGCTGGAACCCGGGCTGGCGGCGCTGCCCCAGGACCAGCCCTGATCTGGCTGCTGAGAAGCATCCCGAGGACAGCCCGTTCCCGTGGGCGGGTGAGCCGGCTGGGAGGGGCAGGGCAGGGCAGCAGGTGGACATCTGGGCAGCGTGTGGACTCTGGCTGCAGTGGCCTGGTGCGGCGTGGCCCTGTGCCGCCCTGCCCCTGCGTGTCCTCTCGGGCCTGGCCTGAGGGCAGAGGCCACAGCCCAGAAGGGCAGGGAAGGCCTTGACGGTGCCAACCGAGGCCGCGGGAGGCTGGTGGCCCATGGCCCTGGGGCCCACGCACTGGCCTCTCCCTCCGCTGCAATCCTGCTCCCACCCACACGGGCCTCGTTCCCAGTCCTCGAAGGCACACCGCTCCCCAGCCCGCCGCTGCCTTCTTGGAGGCTGCCACCTTCCCAGCTCCTGCTCCCGTGGCCACCGCACGGCCTCCCTGGAGCTGCGGTGACTGGAGCCCCGGGTCCCAGGCTCTTCACTGCGGACGTAACGGGCATCCACGCCCCTCACTGCTGGCCATCTGCCAGGCCAGTGCACCCACACCCAGCAGGTGCGCGTGTCGGGAGGTGAAGCCCGTGGGTGGGAGCCATGGCAGGTGTCAGACCCAAGAGGCCCCGTGGCCTGCGGGGAGCAGGCCGGGGTGGAGGGTCTGGGCTGGGGAGGCCTGGACAGACACAGGGACCTCCAGTCCCCAAGGCCAGACCCTACTCCGTCTTCCTGGGGACTTGGAATCTCGGCCCAGAGGGGTGTGGACGAGCTGCGGGGAGCTGGCCCCAAGGAACCTGCAGCCTCCACGTGGCCTGCAGGGAGCCCCTGAACCCAGGGTGTAAGGGACACCAGGACTGGGGGTTTGGGGATGGCTCCGCCACAGTCTCGGGGGTTTCACGGCCCAGCAGCACGGCCCCCTCCCCACCCCTGACCTCACCCTGCTTGGCAGAGGCTCAGGGTCACCTTCTCCGAGAGGTCCCATCTCCCCCACGCCACAGCGCCCAGCACCACAAACACAAGCCCCAGGCCGGCCTGGGCTCCCTCTCGCTGCCCCAGAGGCTGTCCAGGCCCAAGCGTGACACACAGGGCCGAGGAGCTGGGGCCTCTCTGGTTCCCGCGCCCTCTGAACCTCGGCTGCAGTTGGCACCGCCCCCATCACCCCATTTCACAGATGAGGAAACTGAGTCCAAGGCCCACAGCTAGAGGTGGCAGCGGGAGTGACAGAGCCGCCCCTACCTCTGCAGCACACCCCCTCCGGACTCGACTGTGGACAGAATCGCCCCCAGAGCTCTGCGTCTGCAGGCGGATAGGACGGCGGGGCTGAGCGGGCCCCACACAGCCGGCTGCCTCCTTCCATAAACGCATCGTGCTGGACAACCGCGGCCGCCAGCCTCGCTGCCGCACCGGCCCCACTTCAGAGGCCGCTCCTCCCGCCCCCTCCATGGCCTCCAAGGCCCAGAGCCGCTGTGGGTGTCTGGGGGCTGGTGGCGGGAAGGCGAGGCCAGGGCAGTCTGTGTCGCTCCATGGATGCGGTGGCCTCCGCCTCTCACGCCCCGGGCAGCCCCGCCCCTCCTTGGGGTCTTTCTGAGACAGTCACCTGCCTGAGTCCACCCGGTCTCATCCGACGCTGGGCCCAGCACCGGCCTCCGCAGGCCCTGCGCTCTCGGCACACATGTTTCAGCTACTCCTGCTCCTCGCTTGTGACCCGAGCAGCGAATTTTTCGAACGCTGTGTCCCTCAGGCCAGGGACGGACCGGGCCAGGCAGGACTCAGCGAGGCTTTGTTTGAGGAAGGGGTGCTGGGGACACCATGTGGCTGGTGCCCGGAGACGCCCACGTGTGCCCTGGTCTCCCTGCGGCCTCCCCTCTCGAGTGGGAACATGGGACACTGTGCCCACAGCCAGGTACGTGGGCACTGTGGCCCGGGCCCCCCATGGTGGCTGCCAGGAAACAGAGCACAGTGGCAGCCTTTCTGATTTTTCAGGAAAAGCCAGAAATCTAGTTTTTAAAGTGAAATCTCCTTGTGTTAAAATGTCGGCAAGAAATTCATGTCAAACAAAGCAACTAGTGTGTGGGCTGAGGCCATCGGGCCGGGTTCAACTGGTAGGTTGTCGTGTGTGACCTTTCCCTGGGCAGCACTTTCCAAGCTGTCCCCACCCGGACACCGTCCCCTGCTCACCCACCCACCCACTCACTCATTCATTCAGGGAATACTGACGGACATTGACCAAGTAGGGTGTTGCTATGGATGAGACAGACCACACCCCATGGCACCGACATCCCAGTGGGCCCCGTCTGGGGCAACCTCAGGACGTCAACAAAGGTCTCCTGACCCCACGGCTGGGTACGGGCTGCTGTGCCAGGAAGGCTCTAGGGATTTCTGGAACTTCCACTGGAGCTTGAAAACCCTTCTTTGGCAAAAAACCTTATAAGCTCCCTATGCAGCAGGGCTCAGAGAGGTTAAGTGACGTGCCCAGGGTCACACAGCAGACTGCGAGAGGGCACCGAGGGTGAGCGCCGGGGCAGCCAGGTCTGCGGCTGGGGGCAGAGATGTCAGAGCAGAACTGGTGGACGTGCTTGCCCGGAGCCCAGGGCAGGGCACCTGACAACTCTCAGTGGCCCTTATGTGGCAGGGGCCAAAGGTGCACCTGGCATGGGACAGCAGCTCCCAGCTGCTCCCCAAAGCCTTGGCCTCTCCTCCTGGGTGGCAGAGGTGGAGCCTGCCCTCACCCACTGTGGCACTTGGGCCTCCGCTTGCAGGTGCTCAGCCTGGACGCCCGGCCCCTCTCGACACGTCATCGTGCAACACTGCACATGGATAAAGCATGCAATTTTGTATCTACATTTAAAACACACACATGACCAGTGCACTCATGTGTGTGCAGTGTGCGTGCACACATGGCATGTGGGACATCCCGCCCCTCGAGAGGGTCCCTTTTTCCATCACAGGAAGATGGTAAGAAATACAAGGAAATGCCCACTGAGGGGACGCAAGCGTAGCCGGACGCAGAGCACCGAGCGGCCGGCAGGGAAGGAACGGCGCCTGCGTCACGCCCAGCGAGGGGGCGCGGGTGAATGGCGTGGTGTGACCCCATCTTTGCAAGAGAATAAAGGCCATCTATGTGCCCCGACGCGTGCACACAGCGGGCAGGGCGGCCGCCCCTCCCCTCACCGTGGAGACGTCCACACCCAAGCCACTGACACGGGGCTGGGGTCGCTGCTGTAAAGAAAAGGATCCCAGGACGGGTCCTTCCGCGGAGCCTCGAGATTCTCCACTGCGCACGGGGCGGTGGGTGCAGCTCCCTCCGTGGGGGGGGGGCTTCCCAGCCAGGAGGGTGTCTGGACAGGCAGGTAAACTGAGGCACACACATCATACATGTGCACATACAGCTGTCCTGCGACACACGCGTGCACACACACACAACCACCCTAAGACACACCCACGTTTCTGCCCTCCCACCCCACTTCCCGTACTCGGCCCTGGGCCCCACGGAAGGGCGGTTTCCCGGCTGGGCCCACCTCTGGCTGGGCCGGGCTGGGTCGCTAGGCCTGGCCGGACACCGTGGCTCCCGGTGGCGGCGGCGGCACGGCCAGCTCCGGGCCGCTCCCTCCCGAGCCCGTGGAAAGTTGTCCCTGGCTGTTGCCACCTTCCAGCTTTCACATCTCAGCTGGTTTTAATTAGCTTCCTTCAAAGTCCCCCAAAGCAATTCAGCCACGTTAGCGCTTACCAGCTGCCAAGACGCTCCAGTGCGTGCGTGTGTGTGTGTGCGTGTGTGCATGTGTGTGTGTGCGTGTGTGTGTGTGTGTGTGTGTGTGTGTGTTTGGGGGCGGGGGCGGGAGGACGCAGAAACCATCTTGAGCTGCTAAACTGCAGGGGCTTTTCCGCATCTGAGGCCAAGAGCTGCAGGGCTGGAGGCGTTCCTGGCTGGGCCGCGGCTGGGCTGGGCAGGGCTCGGCTGGGCGGGCTGCGACCGGGATGGAGCTGCAGCCCCACTGCAGCGGCGCGGGGCAGCTGTCCCTGAGTGCCTGGGGCCGCCTGCCCTTCCTGGGGCCTCTGGGTGCCCGTGTGGCCTGGGGGCCCTGCTGTGCCCTCTGCTCGGCTCCCACATGTGTTTAGCAAAGTCTTGTCTGTGCCGACCTCGCTGGGGACCCGTGCCTACCCTCCCTCCCTGCCTTTCCAGGCCACGGTCCCTCTCGGCCCCTGAGGCAGGATGTAAATGCCCACGTGGCTGCTGGGAAGGCCAGTGAGGCAGGTGGGCGATCGAGAGCACAGGGACTGCGGCCAGCGGGAGACCTCACAGCCCATTCCAAGGGCAGTCGCCTTGGCCCTGCAAGCTGTGGCCTGGGGGCATCACAGGCTCAGTGTGGCCACTCCTCCCGCATTTCCCACAGAGGCTTGGATATTCCTGTGGACTTCTGATATTTTAAAAACAGCTGTGGCACCTATCCATCCACCCATCCACCCATCCATCCCCCATCCCCCA
>RJWJ010003946.1:0-80938 GCA_004363605.1 Indri indri
ATTCTTAGAAATGCAGAATGAATGATAAACTTAGAATATAAGTATTTTGCAAAAGTTACTGAAATAATGAATATAGGCAATTATCTTCAATATCTGTTAAAATAACATTAGGTGAAAAGCTGATGGCATCTTTATAGCAATAGTATGAATCTAGCTACTTGGCCCCACTTACCAATTTTAACTTCACTTTAAAAGAGAGACAGTCAGACAAAATGTTCTTCCTGATGTGATGCAGCAGAAACTCAAAGAACTACCTATGAAATGATCTTGCCAAATTGTTGAACATGAATCTCAAGCCCCAGATCTATTGTTTTTAAAGTTTAATTTTGACATAAACAGACTTTCAGAAAAGTTACAAGAATAATACAAAGATTTCCATACACTTTTTATTCAGCTCCCCTAAATATTAACATTTTGCCACATTTGTTTTATCTTTCTTTTCTACTTCCTTTTCCTCCCACTCCTCCTCCTCCTTCTCTCTTTCATCATACAGTATACTTACACAAACCTAGATGGTCTGGCCTACTACACGCCTAGGCTGTATGGTACAGCCTATTGCTCCTGGGCTACAAACCTGTACAGCATGTTACTGTACTGAATATTGTAGGCAATTATAAAACAATGATAAGTATTTTTGTATCTAATCATATCTGAACATAAAAAGGTAATGCCTTGAGCAAAAACGTTATGACAGTTTATGATGTCATAAGGCCATGGTAATTTTTCAGGTCCTTTATAACTTTATAGGATGACCATGGTATATGCAGTCTATCATTGACCAAAACATTATTATGTGGTACATGACTCTGCATGTGTGTGTGTGTGTATGTGTGTGCACGTGTTGATACATATATGTATTTTATCTGAACCATTCAAGAAATAAGTTTTTATTACTGCAGGTATAGGAAAAAAAACAAAAAAGAAATAAGTTACAGATGTGATATTTTACTCCTAACCATGTCAGTGTGTATTTTCTAGAAACAAGGACATTGTCTTACTTAACCAAAGTACAGTGATCAAAATCAAGAGATAATGGTAATATAGTATGAACTATTTACAGACCTTACCAAATTTGCCAATTGTCTCAACAATTGTCCTTTATAGCAAAATGAAATCTCTCATTATACATTGCTCATGTCTCTTTAACATCCTTTAATATGTAGAAGTTCCTCAGTCATCTTTTGTCTTTTTTATGATATGAACATTTTTGGAAAGTACAGCTGAGTTACATTTTTTTCCTTTGTGGAATATCATTGAAATTTGGTACCTTTCATTATATGGGAAATACAGGAAATAGAAGAAAATATTAAAAAAAACATTGCAGGGGCAATCAGCCAAATCCAGGACAAAAGACTTGGTTTCTTCAATAAATTAATAACAATAGAAAAGAAGGAGTGATTATTATGGATTAAAAGACCCAATATATCCAAATGCAATATGTTGAACTGGTTTGCATTCTGATTTTAACAAACCAACTTTAAAATGCATGTGTGGTAGGTACAGTGGGAGAAATTTGAAACTGACTGGCTATAAAGAATTTTTAAATTATTAGAGGTAATAATGCTATCATTATATACATTTTCAAACATTTTTATCTTTTAGAGATATATGCTGAATTATTTATGGTCAACAATAACATTTAGTATTTGTTTAAAAAATCTAGTTAGTGGTGAAAACGGTAGGCATAAATAAACAAAAATGCCCATATATTGATGATTATTGAATAACTTGAGACATAGGTACTTGGGGATTTATTATACCATTCTCTTACTTTTGTATATATGTGAACTTTTGCATAATTAAAGCTTTAAAACAAAGGACTGTGAAGGGATAAATCGGCAGAGCACACAGAATTTTTAAGGCAGTGAAAATACTCTATATGTTGTTGTAACAATGGATACATGCCATTATACATTTGTCCAAACCCATAAAATGTACAAAACCAAAAATGAACCCTAATGTAAACTATAGACTGTGAGTGATTATGCTATGTCAATGTAAGTTCATTAGTCGTAATAAATGTATCATTCTGGTGGAGGATGTTTATAATGGGGAGGATATGCATGTGTGGGGACAAAGTGTATATGGGAAATCTCTGTACCTTCCTCTCAGTTTTTCTGTGAACCTAAAACTGCCCTAAAAAAATTTTCTGTAATAACAAACAAACTAAAGGACTGAATGCCTAACTTTGAGACTATTAGATGACTGAACTCCCTGAGCTCATAAAGTATGGGTTTTTGATGCACCTATCCATAAGTTCTGCTACGTACATTAGTGGAAGTCTAATAGATGGAATTTGGTCCAAGAAAGTTCTGGAAGTACACATAATATGCCTGAGCTGGTGACTCACATACCCAATGGGCCAATTCTTATTCCAGTTCTACCACTCTCTCAACTTAATATCATGAATGGCCTCTCCAGGGAATTTCTTACCACCAGTCAACTAATGATAAAAGTATTTTAATCCACTTTAGGGCTCCATGCCATAAGTTTACAGTAGCTGGAAGTGCAATTCTGTGGAAGACATATATGAGTCATTACCAAACTAGATGAAAAATATATTTGACTTAGCAATCTTGGACTTTTAATTGAAAGCATTAGCTGAAGGGTCTTTGGGTTGTCTGTTGTACATGAGATAGACAAAAATACTTCATGTTGCACAGGCAAAAGGATATATGTTTGTTAGCCAAAGATAGGTAGGAACTTTAGTAGACATTTGTCATTCTTTATTTTTAAAAAACTGTTCTATATCCTAATTGCCTTTCATGTTTTGGGAAAATTCCCCATCTTATTAGTCCTTTTGGCAAAAGTAGTGCTCTTCTCACTATAAAACCTAAAGATGCCTGCTTGCTTTCCTAGTCTCCCTTGGAGTTAAGGTGCAAACACAGGACCAAGGTTCACTAATAAGATATACACACCTCATACTTTGAATCAAGAGTTAGTGGTGCTAACACTGGAACATACATATTATTCTGCCAAGAGGCGATGGTGATAACAAGATGAAGTTCTTCAGGCAGCAGCTGTAAAGAGTCTGGTGGTAACATCCAGAGTCCATTACATTCAGAGTGGGTTTGTATAAATTAAATGAGCTTTTATGTGTTACTGTGTTGCACAATGTCCTGACTGGTTGTGTTCCTAACAGTTCACTCATGCCATTGAGATGTGGATGCCACATTAATAATAATTATGGATCCTTTTCAGGCCACTTAAATCCTGTTTTATTTCATTTGCTCCTGTTGCTTCATACTCAGTTTCTCCAGTTCACCATTTTCTGATTGGTGATTTGGTTGAAAGGAATGTCTGGACTTGACTTTGCCCCTGAATCACCCTTAGTTCCACTCTTTGTCATGTGAGTGAAAGTCTTTCTTATTCCCTTATTTAGTCAGGCTCTCAAATATATTAATTCGATCCAGGTATAAACTCTGGGTTCCCATTTGTCTTTAAAAGGGAATCTAACATTAAAAGCAAGGTACTAGGAAAACCATCTGGTAAACTTATTTTCTTTGTTAACTTTCACATATTTACTTAATCTCTTCTCAGGTTTAAAAGCAAAATCTTAAAGACATTTAAAGTTTGGCTCAGATAACTTTCTGGTATAGTGCAACTTTAATAATTTTAAAAGATATATTCTAATTATAAAAAAATTATTAAAAATTTTGCTAACAGAAGAAAAATATATCAGAAACAAGGAAAAATTCTAGAGTAACAGAAAATGAAAATTCTTATTTATGGAATATTTAAAGACAACAAAATATCAATTAGATCAATGTCTAATGTTATTAAAAATCACCTTTTCTCTCTTCCTATTTTAATTTTTCCCTATTCATATTGAAATATAATCAACCAGGCAATCAGTGATTGTTCTAATCAATTAGTCTTAGATCCATGATTATTTACATTGGGCTTGCAGGTTAGAAAACAGGGAAATAACCAGCACTTTGATGGGGAAGAAGGGTTATTACTAAGGATGAAAATAGTAAAGTAAGAAAAGACAAATAACACCATATTGAACTGAATATCATATTTATAACTGCTTATCTGCCATGCTATTTACCCTATCCTGGTCACAGACAAAGGGCAGCAGCACGCAGAGGACTATTTGGCTTTGTACTTCAGCAGGTTAGCAGACTGTTCTTGCTGAGATGTGTAAAGCAGGTCAAGTTTTATTATTGTTTTATGAACTTGGTGATTTCATTCAATAAAACAAAAGAAAACAAAAGTGAGTCAACTAAGGGCTTTACGTCCACAGAATTTAGTTTAGTTGAAATATTACTGCATTCTTTGCTTTCCAAATTACTAACATACACATATGTTGACTGGAATAGTAATGTACTTTTTTTCTTTCTTTTTTTTTTGATAGTTTTATTTATTTATTTTTTATTTCAGCATATTATGGGGGTACAAATGTTTAGGTTACGTATATTGATTGTCCTTGCCCCCGCCCTGAGTCAGAGCTTCAAGCGTGCCCATCCCCCAGATGGTGCACACCGCACTCATTATATATGTATATACCCATCACCTCCTCCCCCCTCCCATCCACCTGATGCCCAATAAATGCTATTCCTATATGTACACTTAGGTGTTGATCAGTGAAACCAATTTGATGGTGAGTACATACGGTGCTTATTTTTCCATTCTTGGGATACTTCACTTAGTAGAATGGGTTCCAGCTCTATCCAGGAAAATACAAGAGGTGCTATATCACCATTATTTCTTATAGCTGAATAGTAAACATGGTAAACATATACCACATTTTATTAATCCACTCATGTATTGATGGGCACTTGGGTTGTTTCCACATCTTTTCAATTGTGAATTGTGCTGCTATAAACATTTGAGTGCAGATGTCTTTTTTATAGAATGTCTTTTGTTCTTTTGGGTAGATGCCTGGTAATGGGATTCCTGGATCAAATGGTAGATCTGCTTGTATCTCTTTGAGGTATCTCCATATTGCTTTCCAAAGAGGTTGCACTACTTTGCAGTCCCACCAGCAGTGTATGAGTGTTCCTATCTCTCCACATCCACACCAACATTTATTGTTTTGAGACTTTTTGATAAAGGCCATTCTCACTGGAGATAAGTGATAGCTAATTGTGGTTTTGTTTGCATTTCCCTGATGATTAGAGATGTTGAGCATTTTATTATGTTTCTTGGCCATTATTCTGTCTTCTTTTGAAAAGTTTCTGTTCATGTCCTTTGCCCACATTTCAATATGGTTGTTTGATTTTTTTTCTTGCTGATTTTCCTGAGTTCTAAATAGATTCTAGTTATCAGCCCTTTATCAGATGTGCAGCATGGAAATATTTTCTCCCATTCCGTAGGTTGTCTGTTTGCTCTCGTGATAGTTTCTTTGGCTGTGCAGAAGCTTTTTAATTTGATCAGGTCCCATTTATTTATTTTTGTTGTTGCTATGATTGCCTTTGGGGTCTTGTTCAATACTAGGCAAAAAGAATAAAATGGGAGGCATCAATTTACCAGACTTCAAACTATACTACAAGGCTATAGTAATTAAAACAGTATGACACTGGCACAAGAACAGGGACATAGACCTTTGCAATAGAACTGAGAACTCAGATATAAAACCAGACTCATATAGCCATCTAATCTTTGAAAAAGCAGATGAAAGAATCCTTATTCAATAAATGGTGCTGGGAAAACTGGATAGCCACATGTAGAAGACTGAAACAGGATCCACATCTTTCACCTCTCACAAAAATCAACTCACGGTGGATAACAGACTTAAACCTAAGGCATGAAACTATAAGAATTCTAGAGAAAAACATTGGAAATACTCTTCTAGACATTGGCCTAGGCAAAGAATTTATGAAGATTCTTTTTCTAATGACCATGATTTCCCTGCAGATTCTTAAGGAACCCCTTAGCAACCCTTACAGGGAGGTTGCAAAGAATCTTCCACATGAGAGAGGAAATGCTAAGCCAAAGTAAAGGTGAAATTTTCAGATACATCATGCCCTAATGGAAGCTATCGTAAAGACCTACAGAATTAGAGCATATTTAGTGGTCCACTGGCTCTACTATCAAGGATCTTTTACTGTGGAAAATGGGGGCCTCTCTTCCCTTGTTTATAAATCAAATGTACTGCAATTATCCCAATATTTTCCTTCTCACTGAGCATAGGAGATTGTTGGGAGCAAGTAGAGGTGAAGCACAATACCACTTATCTTTTTTGCTTTAAAATAGGAAATTAAATTAATATGATTTTAAATTGCTGCTCAACAAAGAAACGAGTGGTATATATTTTTCTTTTCAAGCCATTATTCCTGGGAGAGTACAGAATTCTCACTACTGTTAGGCAGATTTCTCTAATACTAGATTTTATATTGCTATGAATGAAGTAAGTTTTAAAAATCTTCTTATGTCAGGTTTCATGAAAAAAATTGAAAACCAGATGTATAAAGAAATATAACTGTTACTAGACAATTTTAAACCACACTGATTCGTCATAAGCAGAAAAGTATTTTGATGACTAACTGTGGTTATCTTAACTAAGTATCTCCCTATTTGTTCATTCTCTAACTCATTTCTTTAAAGATACTAAGTTAACGTTGAGATCCTTCTTACCATGGCAAGTAAGTCTGTAACATGTGTTTTTCCAAAACTCTGTGGGGAGTCTTAATTTTCTGTGGAGGATTTTCCTTAATGTTGAAATGCCCTTCCTGGTTCCCAATGACTAAGTTCCAATTTGGCTTGAATTTTTATAACAAGACTTTGGAAAACCATTTTTCCCAGAGAAACATTTCTTATTTAACTAATATTTCTGCAAAACTAGATAAAACATAGATTGCCTGAAACAATTCTCCCCACATTTACACCATGTGTCTGTGTGTTTCAGGCCCAGGTGACAGAGAACATATTTCTCACTCTCAGCAGTAAATTTTAGATTGATTGAACAACCCAGACACCTTCAGCATTTCTAAGTCAGGGAATCAGTCTAGGAATGCGTCGGTGAGATGAGGCTCAGTCCTGGCCAAAGTCTGGAAATAGTCAGAGTAACACTGTGAGCTTCTGGGTCTGGGCCCAACGTTGACTTAAGACAGGAAATGTATTCTCCATGGCTCTCTGTCAGACCTAGTTGGGCCTAAGACGTGCAGAAATCACAAAACATACTTGGGTTTTATAGCTCCAACCGGTAAATTCAACATTAAGCCTCTCTTTCCTGCTTTCTGACCTAATAGGAATTCTCTCCTTAGTTGTGTTTAAATACTACCTAGTGTATTTTGGCTTTTGGTAATTAGAAAAGCAGAAGTCTACAATATGTGCCATGTCTCTGAATTTGAGACTGCAGTGACATCATAACAAAAAGGAGCACCATTAATCACATGGGGCAGGCTAGAAAAATCAGGGAAAAAGACTTTTATTCTATAATAAAATCTGGACTGAAATTGAAATGGTGAGGGGAAAATACTGAAAGAAGAAAAAAAATGACCCTGACTAGTATACTTGAAGACTTCAAAATATTTAAACTGAGTTATTTTTAATTTATTTATATACATAGGTAATATACATACATATGCCATCTTCACATATATAATATATACATAACTAACGTGTAATTGACATTATTATGTGTATTACAATTTAGTACTTAGCATACACATTTAAAGAAAAATGGAAACAAATATTAAGTTTAGGGAAATGTATATTGCTTTAGCCTTAAGCAACACTTATTTTAACAATCCATTTATCATTAGAGGTATGATTAATATTTATAAAATAGCCAACCCTCCCCCCTTTACTTCTTATGATGTCTCACATTGGAACAGAGACCACATCAAAGGAATTATGCAGAGGCGGTGCTACTGATAAAATTTGAAGGTGAAACTGCTTTGATGGTAAGCTATGATACCTTGCTCTGAAAGAAAATCTAATATAAATCATTGTTTTAGATTTTAGAAATATTTGTCCTTTCTATAATCTAAGAAAATGACTTAATATGGAAGTAATAAAATAAAAAAATTTACTCATGTTCATAAACATTTGATTAACTGAAAAAGAAATACTATATTTTGGGAATGAAATTAAAAAGCCCAAACCAATATTTTATAAGAAGTAAATTATGATTATCATATAATTATTAAAACCTTTAGATGTTAACAAGATCTATGAGTTTAAGTCAGAATAGTGAATTGAATTGAAAATATATCTAAGCTCTTTACATATCAGAAAAAAATAAGAAATTAATTGAAAATACAAAGCTAAGAGATAACTATCTAGTTCTTTTACTAGAAGTAATGTATTACAATATAGAGTATTTGCTTTGCATTCCATACTGCTTTGTTTTTAGAAAGGTAACATTTTAGGCTTGCCTTAATGTTCAAATCCCAGAATTGTTTAAACAATATCGCTTCTACGAACATTTAAAATTTCTTGCAGAGACCATTATTATTCCAGGGTTCTTAATTAGATCTGACAAATTTGATTCAGTATTTTTGATTGTTCCCACAAATCCAGTGAAATTCAAAATATAGTAAAAACAAAAATCAGCCAAGTCGTATTTCAATTTTTCTTCTATAAAAGTTCATTAAAGGAAGAGAAATCCATGGTTTCATATTTATTTGTCAGACTTAGCTATTACTGTTGCAAAATGGCCATAAAATACAGTATGTCTCAATATATCTAAAATGCATTTGCCCACATATTCATTTATTTGGCAAGGCACTAGGGTCTTTGTGAGTTATCTGGCTAAAATAAACAAGACTGTGTCTCATAAAATCACAGATGTTGTGTCTTGACTGGCTAAAAGATATTTGAAAGTTACCCTGACAAGTGATATAAATCATTATTATTGTACCTTCATTCATTTCTTTAGATGAGATAAGGTGTGACCTGGAGATGGGGATGGGAAGGTAGAAGGTGAAAGGGTGAAGGGATGTGGGATGAAAGGAATCAAAACGTAAGGGAACTCAGATGGGAGGCGGTAAACATTATTGTTCTTATCCACTTATACTTGTCCAGTGTGATAAACCTTTGTTTTAATATTTCTTTTAATATCTTGGTTTTCATTTTAGATCTGTGAAGTGTATTTAGGAGTTTTTGTTTCATTAATGAAATTAGTTCTTTTATGTATAACCTCCAAAATTGAAAACTGGTACTCAGATAAATATATGTACACACATATTCAGAGCAGTACTATTTACAACAACCAGGAGATGAAAATAGTCTAATGTTCATCAACACAGGAATGGATAAACAAACTGTGGTATATACATACAAGGGAATACTATTCACCCATAAAAAGGAATGAAGGACTGATAAATGCCACAGTGTGTGTAAACCTCAATAATACTATTCTAAATGAAAGAAGACAGGCGCAAAGGTATGGTTTCATTTATATGAAATATTTGAAATATGTAAATCCATAGAGACAGAATGCAGACTGATGGTGCCAGGGACTGGAAGGAAGTGAAAATTGGGAATAACTGCTTAATGGATATGGACTTTTCCTTCTGGGGCGATGAAAATATTTTGGAACTTGACAGAAATGGTAGCTGAACAACATTGTGAATATACTGAATGCCAGTAGATTGTTCACTTTAAAATGGTTAATTTTTATTATATGAATTATACCTCGATTTAAAACACGCAATGTTTTAATTAATGCTTCCAGTCAGTAAAATGCAAAATAAATAGGCTATTCAAAATGAAAAGAAACATTATCATCAAAGAAAAGAAATAATTATGATAAAATTTGGAAAATTTATAAAGCATTTAATATATATATTCCTCTGAGCATACTGCTTTTCTCCCCTCCAGAAGTTATAGCTTCGAGACATTTATATATTTTCAATAAGCCTGAGGATTTAAGCCACAAACATATATTTCATATTCTCAATGAAGTAATTAAACAATATTCCAATATAGGTACATTTTATTGTAGCTTTTTTACGTATAACTTTATCAAATGATTAATCTCTCTAGTATTCAATTTCTCTGACTATCAAAGGAGGAAATTATCTTGTCAGGATAATTATCTTGAACCAGGAACATACAACAGAAATACACATGTATACATCTTTCCCAAACCTTACGAATCAGAAATGAGGTGATTTTGTTTTGGCAGGCATGTTTTGAAAACATCCTCATATTTTCACATTCCGATTAATAATGATGAGAT
The DNA here is from genome assembly GCA_004363605.1 of Indri indri. NCBI lineage: Eukaryota > Metazoa > Chordata > Mammalia > Primates > Indriidae > Indri > Indri indri. The sequence continues at coordinate 10,136 of RJWJ010003946.1, forward strand.
CAAATAACCTCTACCATTTCTTACTTTTCTTATAGCTTGTTGAGAATAAGTTATAGTTATGGCCAACTTATAAACCAACACCATTAGTGGACTTTTACACATTAAATATATAATCACAAATAATTCTCTCAATGATATTTCAGATTATTTTGTTTTGCATGGTTAAGTAGAGAAACTATTTCCAAATTTTAGTTCTATGTGTGTATATAAAGTCTAGTTTTTAATTGTTGTCTTTTCATTTCTCATTTTAGGACCAAAATATATATTAATATATACACATGAGTTATATATATCTCTTATATATCAATATATAAAGATATATCTTTATGACATATTATATAAATGAATACATTTTTCAGATATTTGGAAAGTTTGTGAAGAATTTACTGTTTTCAATTATTGTGAATCTCTGTTTTCCAAAAGATTATTCACTGTAGAATGTGATGCGTATTCATAAAATGGCATGAAGAAGTCATATTTTTGCAGGTAGCCACAAAAACAGGCAATCAGCCATTTATTACAATAATCAATTCTTAATGAACTGCACCCTGAAGACCATCGAAGTCAACTACAGGGGCTAAGAAATTACCCCAAACACTAATATTGAACCCTTATGACATGCATAATATCTCTCAAACTTTAGTAAGTATTAACTATTCGCGTGGCCGAGTTATCTCTCTGGAGGTAGACAGGTCACTTAATTCTGTTTTAGTGGACATACAATTCCTGCTTTCTTCATTTTCTAATTGTAGTAAATTCTAAATCACTGGCTAGAGAAAAAGTTGCCTAAAGAGTAGTTACACTTAATGGTTTATATAATGTCAGATTTTGTTAAGAAGTTCACCTCAGAAATCTTGAGATTGTGCCAAGAAAATAATATGATACAGGGTCACTTGCTTTCCAGTTCTTATAGGATACATATATGACTTCAATTTTAATAACAGAAGCTTTTAATTTGTGTAATAAATGGGTGATTTGGTGCAGATAGAACACATAAGGGTTTTTTTTGGGGGGGGGCTGAAATTAACTTCAGATGAAGTTGTCTGGATTAACTCTTGAGATACAGATTTCATAAAATCACTTCACTGAAGAAATATTTATCAAATACCAGGTGCATGATAGGCTGTCTTTTGGTTCTGGGATTTAAATAAGTGAGGTCTAGTTTCAGACTTGAAGACATGTACCATTTACTTTCAGAATCAAGAAAAATAATGATGTGAATATACTATATAATATCTATTCTTTTTGTTAGTGATTTATTGAGCCCTGACTGTATTTCCATCCCTGAGCTAAGCACCAGGGACAGAGATATTAAGAACAGTAGCTCTCTGTTCCATGAATGTGTTATCTGCCAGGACTGTAAACCACTACGTATGTAACAGAATGATGAAGTTAAGCACAGAATGCTGTGGAGCTTGAGAAGGGACATCTGACATACTTGGGCCAGGGGTAGAAGGAAGTAGGGAAAGAACGTTGAGAAAGGTCTCAAGGAGTGATGGCTGAATTAAACCTTAGAAGGTTTGGAATCAGGCAGGAAAAGATTATGTTAGGTAATATATGATGATAATATATGCATAAATTGCCACAGAATTACCAATTAGAGCTTTAAATTCTGGCATGTGGGAGATTCAGGAAGTCTTTATGAAGAAAACGTTCTTAAGCCCAGATCTTGAAGAATGAATGGGGTTAATCAGGTTGAGGTGAGGAAAAATAACATTCTAACAAAAGTTTAAAGACACGAGCTAAGAATACAGGTATGAAAGTAATTGTCTTGTTTGGGCTACCATGACTGGTACACACACACACCCTTCCTGAGGGACTCCTGGGTTATGTTTTGTTGTATCTTCATCCTATAGAGCAAGGGGAAATAGATAATGTTTAAAACTCAAAAATCATCTTCTAGAGTGGGAAGATAATAGACAATAACTAAAGCTTAAAAACCAAAAGACAAAGCAACTTTGGGGCCCCCCAAAAAATCATGTAATCAACAAGAAGGGAAAATAACACACACAACTCAAATTTGCAGATATTGGGTTTTTCGAATTCCAAGCATTTTCTCATATTCCTAAAAGCTTGTTTAAGAGCTATTTAGTTCAACATGGAAAATAGCGGTACAGTTTTCTTCGGATTTATGTTCGTTTTGTGAGGAAGAATTTTTCTACCTTGAGAGAAGCCTCATCTGTTAGTTCTGTCCTCTTTTACACAATTTCCTGAAAATAGTGTTGGGAGCAAAGAGGTTGCATGCCTTCTTTCTCATTTGTTTTTGCTGGAGAATCATTGCTCCCTTTTTCTTTCGTTGTACAGACACCTCACAAAGGGATACTTTTACTTCTCCTTCTGATATGAATCTTTTTCCAGAAGTAATACTCGAAGACTGTAACCTGTGCCCCACTTACTTTTGAGCTCCTTCCCCAAATTACCAAGTCTCTAACTGTGCTCAGTACATTGATACTTAATGTTGCCTTTTTTTTCCAAGGATCATTTTGGATGTCTTTCATTAAAGTCCTGTGCACCCTTTTACTCCTTTTAATTGAGTTTCTTAAGCCTTGACTTCCCTTATTTCTACACTCACAGGCTTGCCGCAGTAGGTGCTGGGAGTTCTGTTGGAATTTGGTTTAACACTTAGAGGTAATTTGAAGTTCATAGAATTTTGTGTCTCCTAGTAATGCAAAAGGAATGAGCTGTGTGTGTTGCTATAGAGGGCACATAGGACGATTCAAATTAGGGAAAAAAACGTAAGGATTCAGTATTGAATCCAATACTGAAGGCAGCATGGTTGAGTAGAGCTCACACAACTCTGCCAACTCTGCACCTGGGAATCCCCACACACACCCCCACTTCCTTTACAAACTCACCACCCCAATTAAAGGCAATGACTGAATGTCATTGCATTAATATCATTGCAACAACATCTTTAAATTCCTTCTAAATAAGGAAGGATGTGAAATCCGCCACTTCTTCTAGGCCAGTACTCATTCAGACTATGTTAAGTGGAAATATTGAAGCATATATAATTTGACAGCTGCTCACTTATGACCCAATGAGAATAAAAATATTTTTTATTGCACATCTCTAAGACAAATAATAAAATTATTTTTACTTTTTTTGCATTGCCTAAAATATTTAATATTGACCTTAACCTTCATTCATCTACCACAAAATAACTTGGCAATTACTTAGGGATTTCTACCATTCTAGTTAGCCATGCTCTTAAGGAAACATTTACTTAATCAATGAGCAAAAAGCTTTTCATCATTGCTATTATAGAGAAAGAGTCTTTTTTTTCAAATTGAGTAAATGCCCTTTCATTCCTAATTTGCTGAAATTTTTAAGAATAATAAATTAGTGCTGATTTTTGTCAAATTGTTTTGCTGCATCTATTGAAATTAGCATATCTTTTTATCTTCTTTACTCTGTTAATATCATGAATATGCATTTTTTAATGTACTTGCCAATCCAGTGAGGTACATACGGTATCATTCCCATTTCTGATATGAAAACCAGGCTTAAGATGATTAAATAAATATGTTATACAATTATACATAGAACTCTAGGTATGTTTAAATTCATAGGTTTCACCATTAACCTCTACACTATATTTCCCTGGGTTGCCTTATAAAATATTTCAGGAGCATGAAAAAAGCAACATATGGTGATGAATGCAATAAATTTGTAGGTTTCTAGAGAGAGAGAGTTGAGGAAATTCTTTTTCAGTTTCTAATTTCTTTGTGAGATTGCAGCTAAATCACCTGCTGAGAATGTTAAAGAAGGTAGCAGAACTGGGGAGTTGTTAATATGGACGCTTCAAAGTAGAGAATAAAAGGTAACTAGAATTATACAGAATTGTTGATTACTAGTCAATATTGAAAGTACAGTTATGGTTACAATGGCTTTATGCTGGCATGGAGCCTGAGAAAGGTTTAGAGAGTACAAACTGTTGCTCTAATCTATGGTTGAAAATTGGCCAAATATATGGGGTGCAAGCAAGCATTCTCAAGATATTCCATGTAGGCAATTAAAGCGAAGGGTAGTGGAGTAAAACTAGGAGAATGTAAAGGTGAGAGTGGTTGAGAAGTAGAGTGGAGAGTTCAATAGAATGAACTTAATGGGATTAATGAGTCAAGATAATTAAATGAGAGCATTCCAAATAAGATGTGTGAAATGGAAGTGAGATCTTCATAGATTTGAGTGGATTTTAATATTTCAGAGTAAAGTGTTTCTAAGGAATTACAAAATCCAGTATATGGTTAGGGGAAGAGGCGGTTCAAGTGAAGAGGAGAAGTTAAGTTAGAAATGGCCCAAAACTAAAATATCGGGTGCTTGAATGTTGACATCCCCTAAGAAAATGGAAGAACTTGAAGAGAAAAGGAAGCTGAGCTCAGTGCCAAAAGCATCAGTAATTGCTAGGGGTTCCCAGGTGGTCAGAAGGTGCCTCATTCAAGGTAAGAAAATGTGTGGTATTTCTAGATTTACTGAGTCTCAAAACAAGGAGTTTTGCACAAGAGCAGAGGAATTTAGAAGCAGAAGTATGTAGTGGAATTTCTGTGTAAGATTTTCTTCCACATTGTATCCTTTTCCAAAGATATTGCCTATAATAATTCATTATAGTGTTTGTAGTAAAAATGTAGACACATATCCTTCCCCCAGTTTCAATTAAGAATATTGGCCATACTGTTAGATTAACCAAACACAACTCAGTTTTTATAACAAATCTTCGATAAAATAAAAGTTTGTCATGTTCCTGTATCTGGATGCTTGAATTTATTTTCCTTTTCCCAATACACAAGTTGATATCATGTAGACATGATTCAACATGAGAAAGTACACAGACCATTGCATGGCTATTACAATTCATGAGCTTTCAGTTGCAATATAATCTTATATTCTATTTCTCTAAAAGCTCCTGGGAGTTTTCATGACATAAACCACTAACAAGAATGAAACTGGCTACATTTAGCATTTTTTCTCTAAGAATGATTGGCAAAATGAGTTTTATGGTTAAAGCTGCAAAGAAAGTAAGAAGGTAACAACAACTCACCTGCTGACTGCTTGAAGGAAATGCTTACAGGGCTCCCATCTATAATAGCAAGACAATTAAGACAGATTTGTGTGCCTAAAAACATCGCCGCTTTCTCCAGCTGCTTGATTTGAGTCATTAACTTTGAGAGAATCCATTTGGTGGTTAGGGATAAATTGGCTGTGTTCACTATGTGTTTTGTGTGGAAGCCAAAGTATATTTTCCTTCTCAATGTAGCAGTCACAGAATCAATTTTGGTGTATTTTTACCACAGAACATATTTTTAGTATGTCTAGTGTTAGCAGACCAAATCGGCCTCTAGGCTACTATTTGCTTTCCTGAGAAATCAATAAAGTCAGGTAGTCATGAAAATCCCATCTGTACAAATTTTTCAACAAAAGTTTCAAAATAGTATTGAAAGAAGTAAAAAGTGACTTAATTTCAGCTCTGAAAGTTATAAAATAACAGGTATTTCGGTGCAACAAATAAGGATCTGGAATAGGTAAACTTATGGAAAATCATAGTTAGATCCCAGCCAATCATTGAGTGGTAAGATCTGGAAAATTATTTTATAAGACTACAGATGACTGGAATCAACAAGAGAAAATCTGTAATAATTCAAATTTTAGATTCTTTTAGGATTAATAAAGACACTTCTTTAGAAAACACAACTCCAAACCTAATCAATAATTTAGTAAAAATGAAAAATATGTTTTTATGAAATATCTAGTGTTTGGAGTTTTCAATAACTGTCATGTAATAAAATCTTATTTGGAGAACACCCAGATTTAAATTTGAATATAAGCAAGAATGTATTACTATGAAGCATTTCCTTTAAGTATATTTGTACAAAGCATTTGTAAACAGATACATCAGCCACAGAATAAGTGTTAGATGTGTATTTATTCTCTACTAATTAGAAATGATCAGCTTTCCCTCCAGCCACAATTATTAGCCATTTTAGCTATTATTAGGTTAAAATCATCTTTTCACTGACAAGCTTGTATCTGAAATGCCCACCATTAGAGTTATTTTTTGACTTAACGGGCAGTTTAAAAACGGAAAGTATGAAAATACAAGATTTTAGGACAGAAGGGCAGCAATGCTCTTATTCATTTCTTATTTGTTTCTGTCATATTAATATGAATCAATATGGCAAATGTCTTGAAAAACATTGGTTTATATATAACTTGTAGTAACATTTAATAAATTTGACTTAATAAAAATATAGAAAGCTGTATCAAAAAATTACAAAATAAACTTTCTTTTCAAATGAAAATAAAATGTTGACCAAATGACATTTATTTTTTCCATAAAGCAAGTTTCAACAAATTATGAAGGCCTAATCCCATACAGAGTATGTCCTCTGACAACTGTTGCATTAATCTGGAACTAAATGTTAGAAAGAAGCTAGAAGATACACCAATATTTTAAAATTAAACAATGTAACTCTAAAAACTAATGAACCATTTCACAATGAAAATTAGAAAATATTTGATACTAAGTGCTTATGAAAAAAATATATGTTATAACCTGTGGAATATAGTTAACTGTGTTTAGGAGGAAAAGTGTAGCTTCAAATGAATATATTAGAAAAGAACAGAAACTAACAAATAATTTTCTTATTGTTGACCCTCAAGAATTATAAGAGAGAGGAAATAACAAAGAGAAGTTAATGGAATTAAGAAAGAAACAGACATAGAATAGAAAAAAAAGCAAAGCTAAAAGTTGATTGCTTTGAATAAATAATAACTGTCATAAGAATGACAAAGAATAAGTAATATCAGTAACAGAAAGAAGATATCATTATAAATGCTACTGACATTAAAAAAGATAAGACGATACACAATGTTCTCCCTCTTATTTATTTTTAAGTCAGCAGCATCTATAATGATGTATCTTGCATTCTGCAGAAATATCATTATAAGATCTAGCTAAAAAAATTATTTTTCAATGCAGAAAATATTGTTCTCCAAAGTAGTTTCTAATTAAACTGATGCATACCACTAAAAATAAAAACTAGGACATTATTTTTAAACACCATTGAATTTGAACATTTAGATCAATGCTAACCAATAGAAACTTCCACAAAGAAGAAATGTTCTATAATCTTCACTATTGAGTATGGTAACTACTGGCCACCTGTGGCTGATGAACACTTGATTCACTTGAAATGTGACTAACATGACTAAAAAACACAAATTTTAAAATTATTAATTTTAATTAATTTACATCTAAATAGCTAATCTCTTCCATATTGGACAGTGAAGATTTAGATGAATTGCATAAAATTTCTAGAAAGAAAAAAATAAGAAGAAAATAAAAAAATCAAATAGCTTATAATTAATATAGAAATTGAATCTGTAATTAAAAATCTTCCTTAAATAGATTTCCAAACTCCATTGGTAAATTATTTCTTAATATTATGGTAGAAATAGTACCAGTCTGGCACAAACCCAGCATAATTTTAATATCAAAACTTTATAAAGGTACCCTCAAAATGGAAAATTAAGACCAATCTCTATTATAAGCAAACATACAAAATACAAACAAAATAAAAACAAAAAAATATGGTGATATATTAAAAGGACAATATATCATGGCCAGATAGGTTTCATTATAGAAATAAGAGAGATTTAACTTTTAAAAATTAATCATTATAGGCCGGGCGTGGTGGCTCACACCTGTAATCCTAGCACTCTGGGAGGCCAAGGTGGGAGGATTGTTTGAGCTCAGGAGTTTGAGACCATCCTGAGCAAGAGCAAGACCTCGTCTCTACCAAAAATAGAAAGAAATTAATCAGACAACTACAAATATATAGAAAAAAAATTAGCCGGGCATGGTGGTGCATGCCTGTACTCCCAGCTACTCAGGAGGCTGAGGCAGAAGGATCGCTTGAGCCCAGGAGTCTGAGGTTGCTGTGAGCTAGGCTGATGCCAAGGCACTCTAGCCTGGGAAACAGAGTGAGACTCTGTCTCAAAAAAAAAAAAAAAAAAATTAATCATTATAATCTGACATATTAAAAGAAAAATCACAATCATCTCAATAATACAGAAAATTATTTATACCTATTCAAATCCCTAGCAAAAATTAATTCAAAGAAATGAAAAATTCTTAGACAGAAAACCATAAAATACTATTAAAAAAAATTAAAGAAGACCTAAACAGATGAAGATATTTCCTATTCATGGACCAGAATCAACCTTTTCCTTTACCTTATTTATGACTTCATTTCAATCCCACTTAAAATACCAATAGGATTAAAAGTGGTCTAGACAAAGGCTGTGCAGACCACAATCTGTGGGCCAAATTTGGGCCTGCGGCTTGTTTTGTAAATATATCTTTATTGGAACACAGTCACATGCATTATATACATGTATTATATATACATATATAATATATATATATTTTTTCCTATGGCTGCTTTTAAGCTACAACAGAGTTAAATAGTTATGACATGTACTATGTGGTTCAGATAGTCACAAATATTTACTCTCTCTCCCTTGATAGAAAAGCTTGGGCAGCTCTGGATCTAGACAATCTTAAAGGAGAATAAAATTGGGGGACTTATACTACAGAATATCAAGACATTATAAAGTAGTTAAGTTGTTAACTACCTTTATTATAAGAGTAGTTAACATCACATGCTAGACAAACGAAAGTAGACAAATCAATATAACAGATTATAGAGTTCAAAAACACACCAACACTTATATGGACACTTAACTTAAGACTAGAGCAGTGGGGACAACATAGTGCTTTCAGTGAAGGTGCCAAGTCAATGATATATCCTAGGAAAAAAAAGTTCTTGACCCTGTCTCATGTTATATACAAATATCAATTCTAAGGGCATCATAAACCTAAATATGAAAAGTCAAATGATAAAGCTTATAGATAAAATCATAGAAAAATATCTTCATAACTTTTATCCATATTAGACGAAGTACAAAATACTACCAAAGATTAACTGTATGACATTAAATTAAAAAGTTCTCTTCATATCTATCAAACACCATTAAAAAAGTAAAATGCTTAGCTATAATGAAAGAAATATTTTTAATATATATATAATCAACAGGTAATACATACCTATACTATATGAACACACATTGAACTACCAGTTTTAGCTCTGACATGCAAAAAGCCTCAGAGCAACAAACCCCAACTTAGTGGGAGACCTGCATCCATTCATGCCTTGGAGAGTACACAAGCACTTTATTTCACAGGTGCTACAGTAATTTTACAAGACCCTGAGCCCAAGGATCCATTCCACAGCTGCTCTAAGCACCTGTGCCTTGGATCCCAATGCCACTGTGGCTATCTGTGAGCAGTGTCAGACCCAACACCAAGACAGATCACCTCAGCTAAGACTCCACACTGTGATAAAGACAAGAACAGGAGGATTTCCAAAGCCCCTGCCCTAATAACCTATGCAGCCACTGTCACTGTGACAAACTCCTATCGTCTAGACTATGGAGGTACCCACAGTCATTGTTAATATTGATCACAACTAAAGAATGTACACACTATTCTCACAGGAAACCAGCCAACCACACCCTGCCCAACTGGTACAATTGTAGGGTCAATTGGAGGTGAAAATCTTCCCCTGTGAAAGCCACTCTGTAAAGTTCAGAAGAGGTGACTGTACCACCAGGTGTGTGACATCAACACAGAGACACAAGAAACATGGAAAAAGCAAAGAAACATGACACCACCAAAGAAACACAATAATTCTTCAGTAACCTACCCCAAAGAAATAGAAATCTACAAGTTACCTAAAAAGAAATTGAAAATAATGATCTTAAGGAAGCCCAGTGAGACACAAGAGAATAGAAATAGATAATTTGATAAAATAAAAAAAAAATTCATCATCTGAATGAGAAATTGAACAAAGAGACATATATCATTACAAAGAATAAAACAGAAATATTGGAGATAAAGATTTCAGTCAATGAAATAAAAAATTTAATTGAGAACTTCAACAGCAAACTAGATTAAGCAGAGAGTCCCTGAACTTGAAGGTAAGTCTTTTGAAATGACTCTATCAGAGGAAAAAAAGAAAAAAGGATAATAAAAAGTGAAGATAACCTACAGTATTTATAGCTGTGGTCCCCAACCCCTGGGCTGCAGCCCAGCACCAGTCTGTGGCCTGTTAGGAAAACAGGGCCACACATCACTGCCTGAGATCTGCCTCCCCACTGTCCCACCCCTGACCATGGAAAAATTATCTTCCATGAAACCAGTCCCTGGTTCCAAAAAGGTTGGGGACTGCTGACTTATAGGACACCATTAAGCAAACAAGGAGAGGGGAGAGGTATGAATATTTAGATCCATTAAACTCAAAAGTACCCAATTAGATTTGATCTCAAGAGGTACTCTCTGAGGCACATTATAATCAGACTGTCAAAAGTCAAAGGCAAAAGGAAAATTTTAAAAGCAGCAAGAGAAAAGCATCAAGTTACATACAAGGGAATCTCAATTAAACTATCCCTGAATTTCTCAGCAGAAATCTCGAAGACCAGGAGAGAATGGAATGAAATATTCAAAGCGCTGAAAGGAAAAAACAAACAAACAAACAAACAAACAAACAAAAAACCTGTCTATCAAGAATACTATACCCAGTAAAACTATCCTTCTGAAATGAAGGAGAAATAGTTTTTCACAGACAAGTAAAAGCTGAGGAAATTCATTATCACTAGACCTACCTTACAAGAAGTGCTTAAGACAGTTCTTCAAGTAGAAATGAAAACATGATAATTACTCTCACAAATACATATGAATACATACGAATTATACATAATTGCTATTATAAATACATACATGAATTTAATAAAAAGTATAAAATTCACGGGTAGAAGTAAAGACATAATCAAATCCAGAATGCTCAAATACTGTAATGGTGGTGTGTATCATACATATCTCCAGTAGGAAGGTTAAAAGTCAAAGTGGTCAAAAATAACTAAAGCTACTGTAAGTTGTTAAGAAATACACAATATAAAAACATGTAAATTGTGATTTCAGAAACAGATTGTGGAGGGGTAGAGTAAAAGTCTAGAGTTTTTATATGTGACAGAAGTTAAGTTGTCATCCACTTAAAATAGTACATTATCATTATAGTACATCATCATATTATCATTATCATGATAATATGTTTTGTATAAGTCACATGCTAACCACAAAACAAAAAACTATAGCAGTTATATAAATGATAAATAGAGATAAATAAAAGTTTAGCACCACAGAAAATTATTAAATACTACAGATAGACAGTGAGAGAAAGTAAGGAAGAAAGCAGCTACGAAACAACCACAAAACAAACAACCAAACTACATTATTAAGTCCTTACCTATCAATAATAAACTTGAATGGAAATAGATTAAATTCTCTAATAAAAAGACATAGAGTAGCTGAATGGATGATAAAACAAGATCCAATCGTATGCTGCCTATCAGACACTCACTTAAGCTTTAAGGATATATATAGGCTGAAAGTGAAAGGATCGAAGAAGATATTTTATATAAATAGAAACCAAAAGACAGCAGAGATGCTCTCTTATATCTGTTAAAATAGAATCCAAGTCAAAACTGTTGCAAGACACAAAGAAAGTCATCATTTAATGAGAAAGGGGTCAATTAATTAAGAGGACATAAGTATTGTAGATATATATGTTCCCAACCTAAATACGTAAAATAAATATTAGTGAACATAAAGGCAGAAATAGATAGCAATACAATACTATTAGCAGACTTCAAAACCCCATTTGCAGCAATAAATAAATCAACCAGACAAAATTATTAGGAAAAGTCTGTACTTGAATCGCACTTTGGACCAAATAGCCCTCATGAACTGTCTTAGTCTGTTTTGTTCTCCTATATTTAACAAAATACCTAAGATGGGATAATTTTAAAAGAGAGAGAGAGAGAGAGAAGAGAGAGAGAGAGAGAGAGAGAGAGAGAGAGAGAGAGAGAGAGGCTTATTTCTCACTGTTCTGAAGGCTGGGAAATACAAGGTTGAGGAGCTTGCATCTGGTGAGGGCATTCTTACTACATCATCCCATAGCAGAAAGCAGAACAAGAGAGCATGTGTGTGTGCACTAGAGATGATGGTGGCTGAAATCATTCTTGTGTCAGGAACCCACTCCTGCAAAAAGTATCCCACTTTCCTGATAAGGGCATTAATCCATTTATGAGGGCAGAGTGTTCGTGACTTAATCTTATCTTAAAGGTCACATGTCTCAACCTGATGCCTTAAAGATTAAATTTCTAACACTTAAGATTTGGGGGACACATTCAATTCATACCACAGTCATACACAGCACTTTCCATCCAACATCAGCAGAATGCACATTTTTCTCCAAGATACATGTAACACTATTCAGGATAAATCAAATGTTAGTCCACAAAACAAGTCTCGACAAGTTAAAGAAGTTTGAAATCATATCTAGTACATTTCAGACCACAATGGTATGAAACTAGAAATCAATAACAGGAGGAATCTTGGAAAACTCACAAATATACGACAATTAAACAAAGTGTTCCTGAAAAATCAATGTATCAAAGAAGAAATCAAAAGAGAAATTAAAAAATTTCTTGAAACAAATGAGAATAGAATCAAACATACCAAAACTATGACGTGCACCAAAAGAAGATCTAAGAGGGAAGTTCACAGCAATAAATGCGAGTGTTTAAAAAGGATCCATTTATATAGTCTAACATTCCACCTCAAGAAACTAGAAAAGGAATAATAAAGTAAACCCAAAATTCACTATTGAAATAATAAACATCAAAAGAGAAATAAATTAGAGAACATAAACAACACAGAAAGAAGCAATAAAACTAAGAATTTTTGTAAAAAAATAACAAAATTGACAAACTCTTAGCTAATCCAAGAAAAAAGAGTGAAGTCTCAAATAAAATCAAAAATGAAATAAAGAAATTAAAACAGATGCCTCAGAAATAAGGATTATAAGAAACTATTATGAATAATTATATGCCAACAAATTGGAAAACATAAAGAGATAAATTCCTAGAAAAATACAACATACTGAGATCGAATCAGAAAGAAATAGAAATTCTGAACAGACCAATAATAAATAACGAGATCGAAGAAATAATAAAAAGCCTCCCAACAAAGAAAAGACCCAGACCAGATGGCTTTGCAGCTGAATTCTAAAAAACATCCAAGAAAGTTAGTACCAATACTATTTAAACTCTTCCAAAAAACAGAGCTAGGGGGAATACTTCCAAACACATTTTATGAGACCAGCTTCACTTTGATACCTAAGCCAAAGACATCACAGAAAAAAAATAAAAAAGAACTGCAGACCAATTTCTCTGATGAATATTGATACAAAAATCCACAGTAATAAAAGAGAAAAAAATCCACAATAAAATATTAGCAAACCAAATCCAAGAACACATCAAAAAGATTATACATCATGACCAAGTGGGATTTAACTCTGGCATGCAAGGTTGGTTTAACACAAGCAAATCAATCAATGTGATACATCACATCAGCAGAATGAAAAGTAAAATCTACATGATCATCTCAATTGACACAGAAAAAGCTTTTGACAATGTTCAACATTCTTTCTTGATAAAAACTGTCAAATGTTTAGGTATAGAAGGAAAGTTCTTCAACATAATAAAAATCACTCTTGAAAAACCCATAGCCAGCATTGTAATCAACGGGGACAAAACAGAATCTTTTCTACAAAGATTCGGTACAAGGTAAGGATGTCCACTCTTGCCGCTTCTATTCAGCATACTGCTGGAAGTACTATCGAGAGTACTCAGGGAAGACAAAGAAATAAAAGGCACCCAAATCAGAAAGGAAGAAGTCAAATTAATCCTATTTGTATATGGCATGATTTTATATGTAAAAAAATCCCCCAAATTACACAAAAAACAGAACTATTAAATGAATTTAGTAAAATTACAAGATACAGCCCCAATATACAAAAATTAATAGCACTTTTATACACAACTAACAACCTAATTGAAAAAGAAATCAAGAAAACACTCCAATTTGCAACAGCATCAAAAATAAATAAAATATCTGGGAATGAATTTAACCAAGGAGGTGAAATATCTACACTGAAAACTATAAAACATTAATGAAAGAAATTGAAGAAGACACAAACAAATGGAAAAATATTCTATTCTCATGGATCAGAAGAATTAATATTGATAACGTGTTCATACTACCCAAAGAAATCTACAGATTCAATGCAATCCCTATAAAAATTCCAGTGACATTCTTCAAATAAACAGAAAAAACAATCCTAACATTTGTGTGGAACCATGAAAAACGCTGAACAGCCAAACGAATTCTGAGAAAGAAAAATTTGGAAGGATCACATTTCCTGATTTAAAATTATATTACAAGGCTATTGTAATCAAAACTATATGGTACTGGCATAAAAACAGACACATAGACTAATGAAACAGATTAGGGAGCACAGAAATAAATTAAAACATACATGGTCAACTAATTTTTGACAAGGACACGAAGAGGACACGATGGGGACAAGACAGTATTTTCAATAAATGGGAAAATTGGATTTCCACATGCAAAAGAATGAAAGTGGGCTCTTATCCTGCACTATGCACAAAAATCAACACAAATTGGATAAAAGACCTAACATAAGACCCAGAACTATGGAACTCCTAGAAAATATCACAGGAGAAAAGCTTCTGGACACTGGCCATGGCAATGATTTCTTGCCCATCACATCGACAGTCTATGTCACAAAAGAAGAAAAATAAATTAATGAGATTTTATCAAACCAAAAAGCTTCTGCACAGCAAAGAAAACAAGAACAAAATGAAACAATGAAATGGCAGCTTACAGATTGGTAAAAAATGTTTGCAAACCATATATCTGATAAAGGGTTAATATCCAAAATTTATAAAAAAACTCATACAATTAAATGGTGGAAAAACAAATTGTCTTAAAAAATAGTCAAAAGACTTGAACTGACATTTATCCAAAGATGACAAAGAAATAGAAAATGCTAACAAGAATGTGGAAAAAGGTGAACTATTATACACTGTTGGTGGGAATGTAAATTGGTACAGCCATTATGAAAAACAAGATGGAGATTCCTCAAAAAATTAAAATTAGAACTAATATATGATCCTGCAATCCCACTACTGGTATATATCCAAAGGAATTGGAAACAGTATGTCAAAGAGGTATCTGCACTCCCATATTTATTACAGCATTATTCACAGTAGCATGGATAGCAAATCAGCCTAAGTGTCCATCAAGGGATGAACGGATGAAGAGTTTCTGGTGTATATATACACGGTGGAATACCATTCAGCCATTAAAAGAAGGAAATCACGTCATTTCCAACAACATAGATGAACCTGGAGGACATTGTGTTAAGTGAAATAAGACAGGCACAGAAGGACAAATATCATATATTCTGACTTATATGTGAAAGTTAAACCATTGATCTCATCATAGTAGAGAGTAGGACAATAGATACCAAAGGCTAGAGATGCTGTGTAGTGGGGAGGAGGGATAAAGAGAGGTTAATTAGTGGATACAAACATGCAATTAGACAGAAGGAATAACTTCTGATGTTTGACAGCAGAGTAGGGTTTTTATGTTTAACAACAGTGTATTGCATATTTCAAAGTAGCTAGAAGAGAGGACTTGAAATGTTGCCAACACAGAGAAATGATGAACACTTGCGGTTATATATACCCCAAATGCCCTGACTTGATCATTACACATTCAATGCAGGGAACAAAATATCACATGTACTCCATAAATATGTATAAATATTATGTATCAGTAAAAAATTTAAAAACAAAAGTAAATAAAAAATTTTTAAAAACTTGGCAAAGACCGGAATAGACATTTTTCTGAAGACATCAAAATTGCTCACAGGTATCTAAAAAGGTGCTCAATGTCATTAATCATCAGGAAAATGCAAATCAACAGGACTATGAAATATTATATCACACCCATTAGGATGGTTATAATCAAAAAGTCAAAATATAACAAATGTTGACCAGGGTGTAAAGAAAAGTTTACTTTTGTATACTGTTGGTGGGAATGTAGATTTGTACAGCAATTATGAAAAACAGTATGGTACTTCCTAAAGAAATATAAAACAGAACTACAGTATGACCAAGCAATCCCTCTTCTCGGCATATACAAAAAGGAAATTATGCTAAGTGAAATAAGCCAGAAACAGAAAGAAAAATATTGCATATTCTCACTTATATATGGACTTTTAAAAAAAAAAAAAAAAACCTCAAACATATAGAGATAGAGAACAAAATAGTAGTGACCAGGGGTGGCAGCGGATGGGGGGAGAAAATGAGGAGATGTAGTTCAGAGGACACAAAGTAGCAGATATGTAGGAGGAAAATGTCTAGGGGTCTAATGTACAATATGAGGATTGTAGGTAATAAAATTGTACTATATGTGAGATTTATGCTAAATGACTGATTTTAGCTGTTCTTGCCACAAAAACAAAAAAGAAAATGGGTAACTACGTGAGATGGTAGATATGTTAATTTGTTTCATTATAGTAATTCTTTTACTACCTATATGTACCCCATAAATCACATTGTATATCTTAAAAATACATGATAAAATTTGTTTAAAAAATAAAATAAATGACAATTTAAAAAATCCCCATTAAGAAATGAAAAAGAAAGACAAATTAAATTAATGAAGTGGGGGAAAAGACTTGACCAGGCAGTTCATGAGAAAGGATTTTCAAATAGCTTATAAATATGTGAAAAAATTGCTTCACATAATTAGTCATCAGGAAAATATAAATTAAAAGCACAAAATTTAAAAAGTAGCAATTCTAGGTGATGGCAAGAATGTGGGCAATTAGCATGCTGATGAGAACATAAACTCCTAAACTTTGGAAAACTCACAGTATCTGAACATGTGCATATGCTATGACCCAAGACATTCTCTCTTGGGAATATACCAAGCAGAAATATAGAAAAAATGTACAAGAATGTTCACAGCATTATTCATAATGCATAAGCCAGGACATGATCTAAATAGTCTTTAATAATAGAAAGCATAACTGAGTTTAGCATAATAATATAATGAATACAATTAGCACAGAGAATGAACAAACACACTGCATGCAACATGAATGAATTTTGCAGTCAGAAACCTGAATGAAAGACCCAGTCCCCAAATAATCCAAACTCTATGGTATTATCCCTTTTATACAAAATTCAGAAAAAGGCAAACATAATTCCTGGTGTTAGAAGGCAGAATAGTGGTTATCTGTAGGGAGCAAGAATGGAGAGTGATGCGGGTGGGTGCATAACAGGCATTTCTGCTGGTGCTTTATTTCTTGACTTCCTTAGTGGTTATATGAACACGCTCTTCTTGTGACAATTCACTAATCTGTACACTTCTATTTTATGTACATTTTTATAAACATGCTTCATTTCAATAAAAATATTTATTTATAAAATTGAAGATAAAACACCAAATTCCATGGCATGGAATACAGTCCTTCTTGTTCCATGGTTTACAACTTCATACCACCTATGTGTTCTTAATCTCTGCATCTAAGACATTAATACAGTCTTAGAATATTTAAAAAGCTGCCAGGCACAGAGAGACAAAGCGTGAATATGATCTCACTTATATGAGGAATCCAAAAAAGTCAAATTCACAGAAGTAAGGAGGAAAAAGGTAGTTACCAGGGGCTGGGGGCAGGAGAGGAGGTGAGAAGTGCAGGGGGAAATGCAAGACTTTGGTTAAGGGGTACAACATCATAGTTATAGAAGGAAGAAGTTCTGGTGTTTTGTCATACATCAGGGTGACTACAGCTAATAATGTATATTTCAAAATAGCTAAAATAGAGGATTTTAAATGTTCTCATCACCAAAAAATGATAAATATTTGAGGTGATGGATATGCTAAGTATCCTGACTTGATCATTTCATAATATATACATGTACCAAAATATCATATTGTACTCTATAAATATATACAATTATTTTTCGTCAATTAAAATGAAAATTAGAAAAATATTCAAAGAGCTGTTTTAGCAGACTCTAGTTTTTAGCAGGAAAAAATAAAGTTCATTTTGAAAGTTTGGTTTACATTCCAAGGACTTGTGTAATTTCCTGTCTGAAAGAGGAAAGTTCCTTGTTTCAATAATAAATGAACTCCCTATGTCCTCTACAGTATTAGAAAAACATCCTTCTGTAAAATTCTTTTTAGGTTTTGAGTTTCTTTTCAGGGTTTTTGAAGATCCCTTCAAAGTAAGGGAAGGGAACAATTCCTGTCCTTGGACTCATGTTTGACTGTAAGCTCAGGACCATAGCCCTCACAGTTGCTGGAATAATGCTTTTGTTTATGTTTCTACTTACAGGTGTACCTCATACACCTTAATGCATTAATAGAGCTTGCCTATTTTTTAACTTTAAAATAAAGTTCTTTTTCCATCAACAAATCAAATAAGAAAGTATAGAATTTTAAGTCCAGTTGCAATTTGATAGACGTACCTGATCTTTCATGATTGTAATAAAGGAAAGTGACTCCTAATGCTGGAAGCCACTTGATGCCCAAGTGGGTCCTTGGCTTCACGCAAGAAAGAAGCCAACAGTGTAAAGCGAAGGCAAGTTTTATTTAGCAACTATAGAAAGTTAGAAAGTCTATTCCACAGAGCACAGGCAAGTTCTCCCTGCAGAAAAGAACTAGCCCCCTGCAGAAACCATAGAAAGTCTACTCCACAGACAGAGTAGAGGCTGGCCTTCCCTGCAGAAAAGAACCAACTCCCTGGTTCTCCTTGCCTTTCTATTTAAGCAAAGGGCTAAACAAGGGGAGCGATACTCATGAAAGAGGCAGTGTTCCTCCACCACCTTGGTTCTAATCAGTTGGAACTTGCCCTGCCCTCATCTTGTTTTGATCAAGGCAATTAGAAACTTTGTTTTGAGACTTCCGCACTCATTAAGGCAATGCTGCAGCAATGCCCAAAACAACGCCCAACTCATCGCCTGCCGCAATGCCATACCCAAAGCAGTACCTCCCAGTTTCATGTCTCGGCTGGACAATTAAAGAGTCAAGTTTACTAATTTATTTTAACTAAAAGATTTTCTTTAAGCAGCCATGCAACAAATTGCATTCTTGCATTATTTTTAGTCACTTGAATTCTAATTCAAATTTTGAATTCTAACAAAAATATTTTTCATTGTTTTTGAAACAAAGTGATCCCAGAATTTTAAAAGAAAATTTTCTCTTTTAGTTAAATAATAACTGTCAAGTCCATCTTTAAAATATAAAAATGAAATAACAGTTGTACATTAAATGCATTGATTTACCAATATATTTTATTCTTCTAAGATAAAACATCAGTCAATAAAAAATAAATGATCTGAAAAACACCAGTCTTGTATCTTGTATTTTGAAACTAGCATGAGAAGTGGAAACTGTGTTTTATGATAAAGGGATATGAAGGCTATTAGAAATGTCTCATATAGTTTTAGGGTATCAGAACATATATGACTATTTTCAGCAAAAGACGAATAATTGAAGTCCCTTGGGCTGCAGATTGTGTATCAGAGTATGTTAATTATGTCAGTCTTTGCAAGATGTCCTCCACTCAATCAGTCCCAAGCATTACATAATATACATATTCATGCGCCAAAGAGTGGTTCATTATGTAATGGCTTGTGCTGGTTTTGCTTTTTCATTTTTTGCAATGTTAAAGCCATTTCTTAAATATCTATCTTCCCATCCTCCTTTCAAATTAAAAATGAGTCTAGATGTCTCCTGTAAGATGAAGAAAGAGGCAATATTGAGTAATGGAAAAAAGAATAACTTGCAATCTGGGGCTCTGCTTCCAGTCCTGGCATTCGCTCTCAGCATGTCTTTGGGCACATCAGTCTTTCTGAGTCTCAGTTTCCTCATTTGTAAAATGTTCCCTTCAAAGTAAGGCGAGGGAATGTGGATAACAACTCTTGTTCCACTTACGTC
Source organism: Indri indri (assembly GCA_004363605.1). Lineage (NCBI taxonomy): Eukaryota > Metazoa > Chordata > Mammalia > Primates > Indriidae > Indri > Indri indri. Next base: position 30,135 of record RJWJ010003946.1, read on the forward strand.
ACTCGCTGTGAACGAGTGAGGTAAATCTAAAAGCTCTCTGAAAACCTATTATGTAAATGTAAGGTGTTAGCTACTAATACCTCTACTATTTTAAAAACACTTGTTAAGACTAGATTTCTAAGATGGTATACCTGTTCCTGACTCAGTCACTGAATTTATTTTTTGTTGGACCTGGAAACATCTAGAATCTATCCAATTTTGTAACCTGTAGGAAATATTTAAAACTTTAGAAACTAAGGAAAGTACCTGCCTTATTTTGTTGAAAGCAATGTGCAAAGGCTACCAAATTCTTTGTTTTAGGTAGTTGCAGAATTAAAGAGAAAAAAAAGAAGAAAAAAGGCAGGAAAGGCATTTCCTACAAAGTTGAAATCACTGGTGATTTCTGTGTATTTAAACGTGTTAGACTAGAGCAGAGGGGCCTATCCCTTGCAAATGTACTACCAAGGGGGCACCCAAGGCCATTTGCTGAAAAACACTGGCTCTCGTACAGTTGCTTCTAAGTAACTTCCAGCTCTTTTCCCCATGACCTTACAATTTGGCTCCCACTGCTGTGGTCACCACTCTTCCAAGCTCTGCCTTTTCCAGACTGTAGAATGTTCCCCACCCTTTTTGCTTACCTTTAACTGCCAAAGCTTTGAGGTTTCCAAAAGGCAAATACAGCCTGATCCTTCCTCTTGTGGCTACTTTTGAGCATCTCAAACCATGTGTCCCATTTATTGGACCTGGAGACACAAGGATAAAGAAAATTATGGAAAGGCTCCTGGCATGTTTAAAGTGGGCTGACTCATGTGCCCTGGGTCACACTGACATTTTGGAGTCCTCAGAACTTTTCAATATACCTCGAGGTCTCTCTGACCAGTTGCCAGCCGCATTATCAGATAAGCAGCAGTCCATACTTTTCAGTAAATTGGTCTAGTCCACAACCACAGTTCTGAAATGTAGTCTGAGTGGAGCAGACTAGCCTCTTTTCTCAATTATTTACAGCATGCGTTTATTATTATGATAGATTTCATATTTCATATACCTCTAAATTATGTTTTCAATGCTAACATAAGGTGATTCCTGATGCTCAGAGAATAGTGGTGAAACTTGTGTGTGGTGTCTTGGCAATAAAAAGCAAGGAGCAGTGCAGAATGGTTTCCCAGAACATCACCTGTAACATATTGGGCACAATTTTCCCTTTCCTTCTCAGGGGGTGTGATAATATACCAAGCCAATAGAGAAACAGGTTAATAATACTGCAGCCAGGGATCACTGAGAAATTCTTTAAATTCCCATGTTGGTCTTAGCAGCAGTATTTCTGCATTAACATCAATTCCCATTAGTTCACTGGTGGATAAAAACAAAAAAAATCTGTGAGGTTGTTCATTTCAATCAGCACATAGTTTTATCTGACTACTAAATGTTTTATATAATGTTATCTATATATTAAACATACAATTCCTCAAAATATTTTATATATTTTGTCTTGTTCCAATTTCAACATTTTCTGGTTATTCCATAATATTTACCATTTGTATATGTTTGTGCCATTGCAGATGGTAAGGATTCCCAAAATGCATTTTTTCTAAGCAGTATTTTGGCCTTCAAAATTTTTTGTTTGGATGTGACAATCTGAGAAAAATAACTTCCCCTACAACCAAAGTCAGTGCTTAAGCCAAATACCTTCCAGCTTCCTATTCTGGCCCTCCTTGTCTTGCTGACTTTTATTTATCTTTCAGATCTTAAGTGAAATAAATGTCCCTTCCTTAGGGAAATCTCTTGTCAATCTTAGAAGTAGTTTAGGTCCTCCACAAATATATTCACAAAGCTCCCAATATTGTAAGTCCATGTCACCTTGCGTCATTCTTATTGAACACCAGTTTGTACAGCTGTTTGTTTAGGTTTAATGGCTTCACCTTTGGACTATAAGCTCCAGGAAAATAGGTACTGTGCTTGTCTTGAACTCTGCTGAATTTTCTTTGTCTAAAAGAGTAGCTGGCACTTAGTAGTAGCTAAAAAATATTTTTGTATGAGTTTCTATGAGTGAAAACAGAATAAACCAAGATCTCTTGGGCACACAATTCCTAATGAACTTAAAACCTGTAATCCCAAAGAAACCTGGAACAAATTTAGGAAATCTACGGCCACTGGTTGACCAGGTATAATAGACAAGCCCTTTGATTCTTGCTTCAGTTGACAAAGTTTTCATGACATATTCATTCTCCCAATCTTTTCAAGTTATTGCAGAATTAGAAGCTGTGTGGAGGGGTTTCATATTTTGCACTTCTGATACCTTTTGACGGCCACCTGCCAGCTTAACATCAAATAACTTTATAATCTGGACCTAAGACCTGGGTGGCATTCTCAATGCTCAGTCATTTCAACCATTATAAATTCAAGTTGACTCATTGTTTCTTATCTACAGATGCAAAAGCAGAGATCCAAAAATACTGCTCCCATTGCTCCTAGAGGCTGGCAATAAATGTCTGCAAATATAAGGGATGGAGCATTTTTAAAATTCTCCCTTTTACCATTTCTAGAGGGACTACCAACAACCATGCTTCTTTTAGGTCCCGCAGTGCATATTAAGAATTTAATGTTCTTTTGGATTACTTAACTACACTGAGGCAGCCATCAACCGTGTCTACTTGTTTGCCAAACAGGAAATGACTGAAAAGAAAACAGCAAAGACAAGGACAGCAAATCTTTTGAGCCATCGTATTAGGCACTAAAGAGCCATTTTGATGGCAATCTTCCTTTGCTTTACTGGAAGCAGACTAAAACTAAACTCTCACTTGATTTCTCAATTAAGAAGCCTGTCCTATACCCACAAAGTATTGTTCTTATGCACCCCTTCTAAAGGACATGATACAAGAGGCTTAAAGAGCCCAATGACTATCATGCACTCTTTCAATTCCAGGTAAAACTAAAACTCTGACCTTCAGTTTTTCCCAAATTTGACAGTGTAAGGTTGGTTTGTTTATTCCAAGGGTCATTGTGTTTGCTTTGTATGTATGTTTTGGAAGATACACATTGAACACAATAGAGACATTTGACTAATGTTATACAACAAGTAATTGTAATCATCATAGTCTTTATATGTATTTGATTTTAAAAAATGGGGCTTGGATATTGATTTTAAAGTGTTTGGCAATCTTTTGTTTCCCTTCACCATAGTGCTTGTGCTATCAAAATGAACATGTGGCAGAACTTTAAGGATTGATGCCAAACATATGGTATCCACAACTAGTCAGCGTAACCTTTGGAATGCTAATTGCAGAGAAGATCCAAATGAAAATGCTTAATAGCACACATATGGCTGGTTGAGGATTTCCTAATAAAGTGACTGCTTTAAGGCATGTAAATATCTCTGTCATGTAGAACAGACAAATTTTAATGTTGTAAGAAATACCATGATTAAACACAGTCTTTTAAAAGTTTTATGTATGTTTTTAAAATATGAAAGTAAAATGTAATTTTTACATCTTTATGAAATCTATAAAATGTCCTTTACAAAACTGTATGCCATTGAAGAAGCTCAGGAAATTTCACCCCAAAATATGACTCCTTGGTATAAAGAATATTTTGAATTAAAGGCCACTTGAGATCAATGATAGAGGCTTTCCCTCTGTCTGCATAAACAGGACAGAACTGACCTGATCAAAAGATCAAAGGGGGAATTGACTTCCTTTCCTCTCCCTGTCATCTCAATATATTGCATAATGCAACCAGTCCTGGCCCAAATCATTTAAAACATAATACCTGTCTCTCAGGTTAGTTTACCAATCTGTTTCCCTTACCCATTCATCCTCCCTAGTAATCCTTTATCTCCCGTATGCAGAATTACCTATACTTCTCATTTTCCTCCTACCCTGCAAAAGGCACATATAAAAATATCCGAACTTCATTGGGATATTGAGTAACCACTCTGTGATTCTCCCCATGCACATGGTAAATCAACCTTTCTCTTACTAGTCTGCCTTAATTGTGAGTTGATCTTTCAGGACTTTTGAGGGGAAAGACAAGTTTCCCCTCACCCCTACAGTTTGGTATAGTTGGCAGGATCTCAAAGCCATTCTTGAGGAAAATCAGAACTCTGACCAGCCGGCAACATGGTAAGATACCTTAACTGACTAGCCAGACTTCCGGTTTTCCTCTCTCTTTGGGCTCCAGTTAAGCAGACGGTAAAAGATCATTGTGCTTTCAAATTTAAGACTGATTCATTTTTGTGAATGACTAGTCTTGTGAGAAACTCTGGTATTGGCATATTTTTTGGTACTTTGTTTATATAAACATTCATGTCGTTTCATTCCCTCTCCTCTCAGAAATAGCCTTTTTGTTTTTGTTGCTGCTTTCTTTTGTCATTGTCTTTCTGTGTTGTTTTTGTCATAAAGAGGGTTACCATAGGGTAGAACTTGGGCCTAGCACCTCATAAGCCTGACACTTGAGGCAGCCCTACAGACTAGCCAGTTACACATTTCTGACTAGAATGATACCAGTTAAGACAAACTTCGCTACAGGTCCCCAAAAACAAAGACTGTATGAGGTTTCCCTTTTGTCCCGTTTCATGTCCCTGAGCTTGTCTTGTGACTGAGTGGGAATTCTCTCCTCAGTCTCTGCCATCTGGGGGGTGTGTTTTTTTCTGGGAACACATCAGGTGGCCAATCTCAAAGACTGGGAGTCTAAAACATGTAAGAGTCTAAGCAGCATACTCTTTACACTGAACACGCCAAGCTCTGGGGCAGTGAATTTTTGTCTTAAAAGTTCTTTGTCTATCATAAATCTGTTTCTGAGGGTGAATTTTTGGGAATCTTGGAAAATGCCTTCTCTGGGCCCTCTCGAGGCTAACCCTGGAAAATTACCACCTGGGTTTTCTATGAAGAGGCATTGTATTGAGTCACTTTTAGAATAAATATGCCATTGAGATTAATGGCCAAAAGACAGATGTTTTAAATTAAATGACTTCTAAATTTTTTTAAAATAAGTTTTAGATACCTCTTATTTGAAACAATTGCCTTATTTGTATTAACAGAGAAATTAGCTTAAAAGAAAGACACATAATTTTGTGGCTAGCCTTAAAAATTCTCCTGACAAAATTGAAGAGAAAATATCTAATCTAAAACAAAGATAAGAAAATCCTTTGAACACTGCTCCTGTGGGAATAATGACAGAGACCAATTTACACCGTGGCATGATGATTAAAGTTCTGTGCTTTCACCCCAGCAGCCCGGGTTTGATTCCCAGGCAGTTCTGGTTTTGACATTGGTAAAACTTTCTCCACTCATTGATTCTCTTCCCTCCTCTACACAGCTTTTGCTTTACTGTATTCTATAGAGACATACGGGGCTTTTAGATGGTTATGTATGAAGGGTCAGCTGAAAAGCTTATCTGACTAAGTTGTAACCTTGGTTAAGGGTTATTGGTTTCACTTAAAAGGATACTTTCATTTAAAAGTTGAATAGCAAAATTTCAACTGTTTGTCCCAGCAAAGTTTGCTCCATTCATCTTCGCTCCTTTCTACTCCTTCCTCTTTGCCAGTCATAGAGTTTTTGGCCAATCAAAGGCGGCCAACTGTTCAAACTATATTTAAGTAAGACAAATGCTGAACAGATCCAGCATTTCTCCCAATGCTGGAACCAATCCAGTTGTTTCTGTGCTCTGTGTATCACTTTCTTTTTTCTGTCGATGAATCTTCTCGGCATTAGAGTGTCTCTGAGCCCGTTCTAGGTCAGCTGCCCAATTTGTGACTCACTCTTTGCTCAATGAAACTCTGTTAAATTTAATTTTTTATTAAAAGTGGGTTTCAAGATAGAGCTCCCAGAGACCCCCAGGAGCACCGAGAGTCCAAGCGAGGTACCTGCTGGACCTGTTGTCCTTTGCTGTCTCGTTGCAACTGAGGCTGGTGGGTAAGTTCTCTCCCAGATTCCAAAGTGCCCCAGATTTGTGTTTTGAGCTCTGAGTTTTTTTGAGCAAATTTTGATCCTAACTGGGTTCAGAAGTCATGACAGAAACTAAATTAGGTCTGGGATCAGCTTGGATCTGATTAATTAATTAGCTTAGATCCATTTAGAGGCCTCAAATGCCTGACCGGGTAAGGCAGAAACTAACAGTAAATGGCAATACTGCAAGGGATGCAAATTCCAGCTTTCAGGAATTCACAGAGATTTTGTGTTCTATCCCTTTGTTTCTTTTTCTTGGGCTCTTGCATAAAGAAAAATTATTGCCTAAGTTGATCAGGGAGATCTGAGAATGAAAGCCAAGATTTAAAGTAAAAATAGGATCCTTAATTTCTGAAAAACTGAGTACTCTACTTTCCGGCTATGCCTACCTACACATGTATAAGTATTAGGCCCTGAAAATGACAAATGCTTACAGAAATGACAAAATCTTACTAAAGGCAAATTGTTACCTAACTAGCATTGCTTAAAAAAACAAAATAGGTGATTAAAAGATTGATAGTCTGAATAAAAAATAATAATATTAAAGAGCTAACAAATAAATTATTAAAAGAACTATCAAAACTGCTTCTGTCTGTATGTCTATGTGTCTATATATGTCATTTGTATGTCATATTTTACCACCGAATTATATAAAAAGAGCTCTAATTAATTAACTCAAAATACTAATCATTTAAATCAAATATTTTATCAAGAAGATAAGAACTAACTCAAATGGTTTTTAGTTCACACGATTTTAAGAACACAGTTATTGACCTCTACTCAACTTTCTTTTCGCTTCTGTTACACTCTGATTCACAATTTCACTTTACATTCACCCTCAGAGGAAAACAGTTAAAGTGGACCTGAATACCTCAGAGATATTGTGAGTCTCTCAAATTCTCTAGGCTTATTTAGACTCTATAACCTTTACCCAGAGATTCCACTCTTGCTCACTGCTTGTTTAGTACGTTGATGATCTTTTGCCCTGTAAACCGGGTGCTCTCTTAGACTCATTCTTATATAGACTCTCACTGAATGAGGCCATAAAGCCTCTACTATGGACTCCAGGGGTTCAGACAACTGTTACTTAGGACAAAATATCTCAGGGCACTCAAGCTTACCCCACAGTGAGTTGATTTTGTTATAGTCCTCACTGAAACTTACACATTGGCGAAAGGAAAAGCTGTCACTATTTACACAAGACTCTAGGCTCCTGAAACAGATGTCTTCATGAAGTAGACAGCTTTTTCCCAAGATAGCTGATCAAGAAACCTCATTTTTCATCGATAAATTCCTTTTGGTCTTTTAACCTCCACTCCCCCCACAAATGGTCCTTTTTAAACACTTGTTCTTTTAAGACTCCCCCTTCGAGGATTGCACATTGGAAGCTGAGTGGATTTTGCTTCAACCCGTCCCATTCTCCCTCTTATCTTCCACTATGACTTTTCTTTCAAATTACGCCTTGCTTTTACTAACCCTTAGTGTTTTTCTAGCAGGTCAGGCACAGATCCAGCATCCTTTTGTACCAGTCTTTCAAGCCCTGGCCACACTGACTAATCAATCTAATTGCTAGTTGTGCCAGCATCTAGACCATGCAAAGAAACTTGAACTCATTTTGTTTCTGCCAATGTGAGCGGCTGGTGGAACCAGTTTGGAAAATGGACAGATGACAAGATGTGCCATCCATAACCAGAAAAGAAACATCATGCTGCTTCTCCTATTGGTAAGTCAACCGGACACAGAAAAACCTCTGGAAGCTTAGGAACTATCTTTTGATCAGGTAAAATCACTGGAAAGAAAAATTTTCCCTCTACATTGAAAACAGGGATAATGCCGGATCTTTTCAGAGTGACATACTAGGGCAATATTGTGATCACACTCCATGGTTTGATTCCACAGATGACATTCTTGCACTCTTAGATGGTGCTGACACTAACCCTCGCGATGTCAATGCTTGTCAAATCACCAGATGTTATGGAAGGCTCACAAGCCAGGCCTATGCAACTTGGGGTAGTTCACTTGCTCCACTTGTTCAGTTGCCAGACACTAAAGATTGTATCTGGACAGGCCAAAAGTCTGGATTGACTTAGTTAAATAACAAAACCAAGCCCTATAACTGTCAGAACAAGACCAAAGGCCTTTTATATCAAATATTTTGTAACCTGTTCTGTTCCCGTAGACTGGCAGGGACACATGGACACTGGAGGTCCGGAAATGCCCATGAGGAAGAAGAGGCACAGCAAACTCCAGACTGAGAGGTCACAGGTTCCAACCTGACCCTATCTGTAAATCACACTGGTCTTTTTATCTTGTGTGGTGATAAAGTATACAAGTGGTTCCCACCTAGATGGTCAGGATGCTATGGACTTGGTTATCATTTCCCACCTCCCCTCTAAAAGGCATGCATAAAAATATCTCAACTTCATTGGGATGCTGAGGAATCACTCTGTGATTCTCCTCATGTGCATGGTAAATAAACCTTTCTCTTATTAATCTGCCTCAATTGTGAGTTGATCTCTCAGTGAACTTTTGGGGGAAAGGGCAAGTTTCCCCTCACCTCTACACCATCTGGAAGGGACTGCTATTACCCTATTCATTTTTAGCCTGGAATTAACAGAATTACAGATGCAATAATTTTCCTTGAACTAAATACATAATAATTCCATGAAAACAACTGCCATAGCAGCATAAATCTAATATCTAGGTACCGTGGCATGTATTTTAAGCCTTAATCATGGAATCAAAACTCTTCACCTCAAAGGATAGCAGAGATCACCTAGTTTAAATGCATAATTTGATACATAAGGAAATTGTGGTTCATAGAAATTATGAGACTCACCCAATGCATACAGCTTGACAGTGGTTGAGCCCAATTTGAACCTGTGATTTTATTAATATATTCCATTGTTTTCATTAATTTACTCTGTCATACCAAATATATTGTCTTATAACAAGAGTTTGAGTGGCCCATAAAACTTCATTGAAATGATTATTTGCTCATGAACAAAATGAATGTAATTTTGGTCAAGTAATAAGCCCACCCAGATTCAAGGATTGGGTGCAGGCTTATATCTTGGAGGAAAAAGTGGCATGTGTATTCAAGTTTGGGAGCAATTGTTAGTGACTATTTTGTACATAATCACTTGTGTGAATTATGGTTTATATTTAGTCTAAACGAATAAGAATGTAAGCGTGGTTCTACCTTGAACGAATCCTCTTTCTCTAGAACATTGATAAAAATCTCAATCACCAGCAAAGATTTTAATGTTGTTTTGTTCTATTTAGATCTTTCTTTTTTGCCAAATGATTGTGTCATCTTCTGCTCTACTTCTGCATTTCACGTTGGTTCAGACAGGTACTTGTGAAATCCTTAGATTAAGGCTAGCATATTAACTACTTCCACAGGCAAAATTGCTCAAAATATAAGCTTTAATACATAAAATATATCTCCTTTTTTAATTACAGTTTAATCACCTAAACTTTTATTGCTCTAATATTTCTCTCCCTAGTATCTATGGCACAAGTCCCTTATAAATAAGAAATGTAGAAACTGTTTCTTTCCAAATAAAATGCCAATCTGCTCTATTTTCTTCAGCAAAATGATGATAAATCTTGACTGCAAAATGTCTTTGAATGATGGCTGTCTCATGCACAGTGATTGTAAAGTGTAAGGCCTCACATAGCTGTCTGAATTTAATTTGATGGAAAAAATACAAAGAGATAGGTGTGAATTTTAATCTGGAAGGGTATACCTTATTTTCAAATTTTATTTACTTTATGATTTTTTCCTCATTTCTTTTATCAACCTCCTTGTACTGTTCACACACTTCCCAAGCTATAAACATCTTTCCTTGTTGAAAGTTTCCTACTCAGTTGTTTCATGCTGACTTATGTTTATGAATTTCTTTAATTTATATACCAAGTAAATGTAATAATACGCCAAATACATTCAATTTCTCTAACAAGCAAAGCCTTAGCTATTCATGCTAACTGAAAAATCAGGAAGGTTTTCCCTGAAGAAAAAGATGAGGAATGACATTCCAGGCTCAGGGAACAGTGTGAATAAATGTATGAGCCGGGAAAGTGTAGGGAATGTTCAGGAAATGGCGAGTGATCCTTTATGACTAAAGCGGGTTTAAATATACAGCTTGAAAATGAGTTTTAGTTTACAAACCATTTGCTTAGGCTGAATTGTGTGTTTTTTTTTAAATATTTGAATTATTTGTCAATATTTTAATTTAATAACTGGGAAATTTCATATTACACCTCACATTCTTGGTTTGTCTTGAAACACTAAGATGGAAACCGAGCTTTCCTTTTGGCATGGCAATATACATTTATATGAATTAATGGCCAGGCTACAATCTGGAATAACTACAAGTTTTCAGCAGTTTAACACAATAAATATTTATTTTCTTCCCAAAGCAATGGTTCAACAAAGATGGTCCCAATTTGGCACATTTTCTGGATAGCTCTCCACCAAGTGATATAACACAAGCATAAGCTCATTTTATCCTATGATTGCATCTTCTTCTGAAACTTAGAGTTCTCTATTCAGCAGGGGATAAGAAGAAAGAGAATAGAGGATTATGCTTTGCCAGGTTTTATGGTCCAGGCCTAGATACGGTGTTCATCAGTCCCATGAGTCAGAAATCAATCACTTGCCTCACCTAATGGCAATGAAGGCTGGGAAATACGGTGGGGCTGTATGCTCAGGAGGAAGAGAACTGGCTTGTGCACAATTAGCCAATTTCTGCCACATGATGGCTGCTGGAGGTCCATATCCTCTACCCCCTTTATCAGGGAGTGTCCACTCTTTAACCACAGTATGCACCCAGTCTGCTGAACTCATCTGGGCTACTCGCTTGGCAGCTTTATGCATGCAACCATCAGAATACAAAATGGAAAAGTGCATGTCTGGAAGAGGTAAAAAAGGTTCTTTTTGGAAAGGGAAAGGATTTAGTAACCTTGCATTTAACTGAAATGCAAGGTTCTTTTTTTTTTTTTTTTTTTTTTTTTTAAAGGGAGAGTACAATTCTCTCTTTAGGACAACAGGCCATATAAAGATGTATGAGGAGAAACAATTATATAATATTTCAGTCAATCACTGAATATTTAAATATTTCATAAGTTTCAGCATTGCTTTTGCTGTACTTCAAAATGAAATTAAATAATTGTGACATTTTTATGTTGCCAATATTTTCCTCATAGAAAGAGAACTCTGATTTATGAACTGTGATTTTGAATGACAGAGAAAGATTTAATACATAGTCTAGTTGTGTGACATTTTTCTTTGTAAACCTGTCAATCCCTTGATTGCTCAGACCTAGTTTACAAATGTCAGAATAAAGCCATAATTTTTTGAAAACCTTTGCTTTCTTGGGCATAATTCTTTTAAAAGTTGTGTCTCTCAAGCCTGGGAACATCTTAGGAATTTCTGTTGTGATCTTCCTTTGTGCATTTGCTAAAGTGAAGCGAATGTGTAGTAAATATTCAGATGAAATTTTAGTAATGGAAAGGAACTTGAGACCACTGAATTAATCTCATTTCACAGTGAAGTATTGGAGACTACAGGAGGCAAACTGCTTTGTCCAAGTGCTCAGAGCCATTTAAATTTCAGGGAATTCCTATGTTGTTCCGTGGCATAGCCACTACATTTATCTGCACGAAGTCAGTAAATTCTATTACAAACACCTCTGAGTTGATAAGGTAGGAGACATCACGGTGGTGTTAGCAAAGAGAGAATGGCTTAAGGTAGGGCACAGGCAGACACAGATGAGGAAGTATAGTGTGGACCTAAGTTAGAGTGGATATTATAGTACACCCTTTTCAAATACACTACAGGTAGATGATCCCTGAAGAAGGTTTTTAAGTTGACAGAACTTTCAAAAACATGTAAAACAAATAATATCATCTCCTGCTACTATCCTTTAATTTATTGAGCAGTGCATTATCGTATCCAGCCATTTGTACCCCCCAGTTTGGTCTAAGCTCATCCACATTCTGCTATCACCCTGCCCCAGGACAGATACAAGTAGGGACACTTTCAGCACTAAATCAGAAATAAGTTTCCCTTATGCTGCTTTTGATATTTTTCTATGAAAGAAAACACCTTTCCTGGATTCTGGTTTCCTTTTGTTGATCTGGTATCCTAACTCTTTGTTGCTTGTATCATGTTTGTTTTCCCACTTTCCCTCACTGGGTAGCAACTCTATCCTGGGCTTCTTTATTCTCCCTATTGTAAAGCCCACTGCCCAGCCCTGGGTGCTCTTTGTGTTACGTGTTCTGACCATCCTAATCTCACAATTGACTTCCTTTTCCATTGACCTGGTCTTACTTGTCATTATGTGTCTCCAGACTACATCAAGCAGCCTGAGCTTGCACCACAGATGTAAAATGAAAATTATATGGCCATTAAATATGTGACTTACAGTGACCTCACATGTAAGATTACCTTGTTCTAGAAAAGTGTATAGCCAATTACTTTTTTATTTTTTCATTTTGTTATTATTAAAATAACAGAGATATGTAATGACTTTGATTTTTGGACAACTAACCTTCCTAACTATATGTTCAGTTGAGTTCCTCCATAAACCTACAAAAAGCTTTTTACCATATGTCAAGTATATTAAGAAGAGGGATTAGTACTGAGCTATAAACTGGGTGGGGCAACATAGCAATATAATGAGAGGTCTAGTATTGGCCAAATTGCATCTAGGTTCCATTTAACTTCCAAGGATGATCAGAGTCTAGTTCAGAGTTTAACTGCATATGTGCTTAAAGTTTTAACAAACTCATTCTGATTTAAAAACAGATATGCATTTCAGCAGGGGAGTTAGATAAGGTTATGAAGTTTCAGAGATCTAAAATTTGATTTAAGAAAACATCAAACAATTTATGATAAGTGTTAGACAAACAAATATGTTTAGGAAAGGTATAAAGTTACTCTCCAAAAAATAAAAAATAAAGTTTTACTAAGAAGATTCATCATGAATAATATTCTAGCTCTTAGCATAACATAAGACTGAATGGTAGTAGCTTAAGGATAGAACCAATGGAATAGAATTGAAAGTTCAGAAATAAACCAAGATAACTATAGTCAATTAATTTTTGACATGGCTGCCAGGACTAACCAATGGGGAAAGAATTACTAAAAAATGTGCTGAGACAACTGCATAGCTAAATTCAAAAGAATGAAGTCAGACCCTTACCTCATACCTTGTATAAAAATTAACTCAAAACGAGTCAAAGACCTTAATGTAAGAGCTAAACCAAAAACTCTCAGAAGAAAACATAAAGGTAAATCTTCATGATCTTAGATTTGGCAAAGATTTCTTGACTATGACACCAAAGCATGAGCAACAACAAGAAAAAGCAGATAATTTGGACTTATCAAAATGCTTCAAAGGATCCTATTCAGAAAGTGAATAAATAATTCTTAGAATAGGAGAAACTGATTTTTAAATCATATATCTAATAAGGGACTTGTATCTAGAATATATAAAGAAGTATTTCAACTCAATAATAAAAAATACAAACTAATTTTAAAGATGGGCAAAGGATCTCAATATATACTTCTCCGAAGAAAATAAACAAATGGTCAAGAAGTACATTAAGAAAAAGTTCAACAGTTAGTTAACAGGAAAATAGAAATCAAAATCACAGTAGGTGTCTTTCACATCCACTAGAATGGCTAGAATCAAAAATTCAGGTAATAACAAGCTTTGGGAGGATATTAAGATATTATACATATAGGCACTGCTAGTGGGATTGTAAAATGGTGCAGATACTTTGGAAAATAGTCTGGCAGTTCCTCAAATAATTAAACATAAAGTTACCATGTAACATGGAAATTCTACTCCTAGGCATATACCCAAGAGAAATGAAAATATGTCACCAAAAAAAATGTGTACATAAATGCTTACAACAGCATTTTTCACAATAGCAAGTATGCCAAATGTCCATCAATTGATAAATTAATAAACAAACATAGTTTATCTATATAATCAAATATTATTCATGCATAAAAAGGAATGAAGTACTTATGCATGCTGCAATAGGATGAACCTTAAAACATTATTCTAAGTGAAAGAAGCCAGTCACAGAAGATATATAATTCCAAGTTTATCAAATATCTGTAACAAGGAAATCTTTGGAGACAGTAGTGGATTAATAGTTGCTTAGGGCTGGGAGGGAGGGGGAAATGGAGAGGGTGATAGTTAACAGTCCTAAGTCTCATTTCTGTTTCTTTCTTTCTTTCTTTCTTTCTTTCTTTCTTTCTTTCTTTCTTTCTTTTTTTTTCTTTTTTTTTTTTTGAGACAGAGTCTTGCTTGGTCACCCTGGCCAGAGAGGAGTGGTGTATGGTTCACTGCAATCTCAAACTCCGGGGTCAAGTGATCCTCTTGCCTCAGCCTCCTGAGTAGCTGGGACTATGGGCATGCACCATAATGCCTGCCTAATTTTTTCTATTTTTGGTAGAGACAGGGGTCTCTCTTTTGCCCAGGCTGGTCTTGAACTCCTGACCTCAAGTGATCCTCCCGCCTAGGTCTCCCAGACTGCTAGGATTACAGGTGTGAGCCACTGCTTCCAGGCCCCTGAATTTCTTTTTAAGGTGATGAAAATATTCTCAAATCGACAGTGTTGATGGTTGTAAAGTTCTGTGAATATACTATAAAACATTGAATTGTACACTTTAAATGGGTAATTTGTGTGGTATAAAAACTAAGCCTCAATAAAGCTGTTAAAAATGCAATAGAGACTGAAGTAAATCATGTTTATCTCCATAAAGGAGCCTGCCCCTTGTTGTCAGGCCTCTGTAATGAAAGATGAGTTGGTATGTTCTTAGTTGAGCCGGATCTTGGTTTCAGCTGCAGCTTTAGTTTTACTTAGTTCACTACGAATTCAGATGTTTGCAGGGCAGTACTGGGACTTTGTCTTCACCAGGTTCTTCAATCTAAGCATTTGATATTCCGAAACTCTGCTTGTTCCTCATGGCTAGGCAGCTTGTTTCCTAAACTGAGCAACCTCTCCTTGCTTTACCACCCGCAGTGACTTTTTTGTGTTACTAAGGAATTCTCTTGACTCTCCAGTCCTGTGTCTGGTGTTAGGAAATCTCCCTTCACTCTTCTGCTCTGCCCTTGCCCTTTGGAAGTCAGCCAAAAACTCTCTCTGCTCTCTGAAGGCAGAGTTTGTCTCAGAGGGCTTTCACTGGTTCTCCTGCCCCATCCCCAAACATCTGAGTGGTTAGTGTGGTTCTCTCGGCTCTCTTCCCCCTTCTCTAGTGTTCTTTTGCCAACATACTGCCATCTCCGGGAGTTTCTCTGAATGTTGTTTTGTTTTCAGCACTCAGTAAAGATCAGAGGGAAAGAATTGGCGGTGATTCAGTTTCATTCTGTGTCTCAGGCTCCAGTGGAATGTACAGTGTCATGCCAGCCCACACGCAGCCATTAGAAATGTCAAGTTAGGCTTGCTTCCTCTCACCCCCATCTTCGGAGGATTCCTTCTTCTCTTTCCATGTCACTGATAAGAGACCTGCTTGGTTCCTCTTTCTTTTGAAGGGTTTGTCACTTTTGGGATTTTAGCGTATTTAGGTTGTCTTGTATTCTCTGCTCCCTGATAGGTTTTTAAAAATCTATGATTATGTAGCTTTTCCAACATTTTGGGTGAAAATGACAAAATATTGCAACTTCTAACATCTGAACTGGAAGTAAAACAGCTAGTAAAAGTTGAGGGGAGAAAAACAGGTTACATAAATAAATAAATAAATAAATAAATAAATAAATTACATATATATATATATAAAATATGTAGAAAACATTTTCCAAGCTTTAGATCCTGTAAATTGTCCATAAATGCCCAAGGAAACAAACAAGCAACAAAGTATTCAGGCATTGCATTTTTTCAAAAGATTAAATGATTATTATGTGTTTACATGCTTCACATTAAAACAAAATGTTCAATGTACATATAGAGCATCATTAACGATTTTTCTGCTTTAGCTTACTTGTTTCAATAGAGCAACCAATTATGAGTTATGATCACATTAGATAAGAGGATTCTAGCATATATTTTTCTCCTGTATTCATCCATAGTACATAGAAATTCTTGATGACAAGACCCCTTCCTTATGCCTTTTGGGCCCTAGGAATAAGACTGTATTTATTGTCTTAGAGATACTGTGTAACATCTAACATCTCATCCTTTAAGACTTAGCTTAACTATGCCTCTTCAAAGCGGCCTGCCCTCATCACCATGTTTAGGAGGATGTGTTGCCCACACCCTGCTTACTGCTAAAACTTATTTATTTTTCTTTAATAGCACTGTGTCGGAGTGTGTAATTCTATAATTTGTAGTAATAGCTTTGGGCATACAGTAAAATAATAATCTAGAATATGCTTCTCACTTTTTTCTTTTACGAATTAAATCCACAATAAATCCTTTAAAGTATTTCTATTTTTGAATTTGGCAAGTGTCTCATGAAGCATTCAATTACATAAAGAAAATACCATATAGTGAAAAAATATATCAATGCCTTATTAATTCAGTCAACTAGCACAAATTCATTAAGCATATCTACATGTGGAGGACTCTGCAAGCCAGTTTTTTCACTGGGCTTTTAATTGAATGAGACTTATTTTCCCCACTTGTTTTTCATAAAAACTATACAATACAATTATGTGTAATTTTTATTAATCTGTTTCTGGGATTTTAAAAATTATGTTATATTAATATTCTCAGAGAAGCTGGACTCAATATGAGTACCATAAAGTACAGACATTTTCTTTTCAGAGGTACAAAGAATACAATGCAACTTGGAAAAGGAACTGACTCTAAATGCGGGCAGATCTTTTCCAGAATTCTATGTTTCTAGAAATGAGTGAGTTACTATATGGGATTTGTATATGGGTAAACTGACAAATTTCTACATGTAAGCTTTCCAATGCAAGAGATAATATTTTTAAAAATATTAATGTTCTTTTCTCTTTTGTATTTTTGTGTGCCAAACTTTATCTTTTGAAATAGTTAGGATTTTTAGAGCAAGAATTCTCAAGATAGTGTTAATATGTCATTTCTTACATTCAAAGTAAGAATTTTGCTGCAAATCATTGTTGACATAGAAAGGATTTTCTAAATTCCTTTTTCCTTCATGCCTCCCCCACTTCATACCTCTGAAAAGTGAAACTTGGTTGATTATATTACAGAGTTGTAGGTAAGGGAGGTTCAGAAAGGAAGAGAAATGACGAAAATCCATTTCCTACCTTCCCTAAGAATTCCAGGGGAAAGAATGAGAACAGGAAGAAAGAGAATAGATGAGAAGGTCTTATTTTGTTTCTCCTTTCTAGGATCCCGGGTTGATAGTGGATAAGATGTCTAGAATATCAAGACAAAGTAGGGGAAATCAAAGCCAGAATGCTTTTGCTGTTTTCCAACTCTGGAGTAGAATTGCTTCCTGCACAGCTGATGCTGGGTCAAAATTAAATTTAGTGGTGATTTGTGTGGTCAAAGAGAAAAGTCTCTAGTATTTAGCCTTCCTGAACGGAGTGGATGGGAGCAAGATGCAGATGGCCATCTGGAAGGAGAGATTGCCAGAGGAGGCCCTCAGCAGTGAGGGACAGAAATCAAGGGGATCATCTGAACAAAGTCAAATGGGAGTCGCAGCCAGGCTTAACACGTGCTGCAGGCTGGAAAAATGCGATCAGCTGGGGAGGACTATGTGTCCCTGGAGGAGACAAGAGAGACCAAGGCACAATTCATAGCAGACATTGACTCGTTCCTGTAAATATGAGGCAGGCCAGAGCCATTTAGAAACCAGGAGATTCAGAGGATACGATGCAGATCTGAGGACCCCGCTTGATCAATGTCAAAAGGTTACAAAAGTCAAACGCCCCCATACCAAAATTCTGTCTTGGGGAAGAGCAAGGTTGGGGATGGGGGTGTGAAGGAAATGGTTTAAAATAAACACAGGAACTGAGTTTGCCAATAGGACTAAAACTTAGGTAGTAAGTTTGTTTGTTTATCTCTTGCCTACCAACAGGTATAGACACCTGGCAAAGAGAATGTCTATTATAGGCCAAAGAAAAATGCTCAAGTTGTTTTGTGTATCTGAGTGGTATTGTGTTTAAATTACATCCTCAGTACCTTAACTTGGGAAATGTATGATATATCTTTAACTAAATTTGGATCTACTGCTAATTACATTTGTTATTTCTTTATCTGTACATGAAGAAAAGAAAAAATGAGAATTAATAATAATTATTAACACATAGCCAACATTACTATCTGTTGGGTATAGTCTGAAATGAATTACATAAATTATTTTCATTTATGCTTTACAATAATCTGGTGAGGGTACTCATATTATTGCCACTTTTACAGATGAAAAAGCAAAGAAGAGAATGGATAAATCATTTGTGAAATGTGTAGAGCCAGGATTCCAACCCAGGCATACTGACTTCAAAGCTTGCTTTTTAAATCACTGGCTATGGAACTCTATAATTTCATTACACTGCTCACTTTTATCTAAACTTATGGCTAGTAGGTTGCTTTACACCAAGTAGGGAAAAATGTCTGGATAAATAAAACCATTTTTTACTGAGTTGATCATTTCTACATTTTAACATAGCAAATAGATTTCAGGTTGTTTCTACATGACATGAAAGAAATATTTTACTTGCTTAAACAATATGAGTTAAAAATTACTCTGTTGAGATTTCAGTGCCTTTGTTGGCTGTGTATCATTGTGTGTTTTAACTGGGAAATCCAATCAAATCATGAAGTATCTTAATATAGTGATTAAGGTTAGATAGCCTATTTTTTAAAATTATTTCTCTTAATCTATGCACTTACTACTACATTTTCTTTCTCCTTTTCTACACTCTATCAAGTCATTCCTTTCCTTTTCTTTTAAAAAAAATTCTTTAGTTTTAATTATTATGGGTATATAATAGTACATATTTATAGAGTGCATGTAATGTTTTGATACCAGCATACAGTGTGAATTAATCAAATCAGTGTAATAGGTTAAAACATATGATTAGATAGTTAGATGGAATGAACAATATTTAACAGTACAACAAAATGACTATAATCAACAAGTTAGGATATACTTTAAAATAACTATAAGAGTGGAATTGGAATGTCCCTATCACAAAGAAATGATAAATGCCTTAGTAATGGCAACCCCAAGGCATTCATTTTCATCGTCTCTATTCTCTCCATGTTTATCTCATTCTTTTCACTCAGATTCTTTAATCAGTGTTTTTTGGGGGAGGGCTATTTTTCTTTATTGATCCTGTGCCCTTTTCTATTAATGTTATCAGCACAACTACAGCAGTATAAGAAGCAGAGATTCCAAAGTGTCATTTGATATTGGCTAAGTCATTTAATTTTTCTAGGTCTCAGTTTCCTCACCTGTAAAATAAAGAGAATAAACTAGAAAGTTTCTAAAATTTACTGCAGTTCAGTAATTCTTGATTAGGCTTGTTGAGTTGCTATTTACATTTTACATAGAACCTGATTACTTTAAACTATGTCTATACAATGCCAAATATTAAATTGATTTAATAAAAAACGTTTAGCCCATCATCCAGATATTTTGTCAAAACTTCAAACATCTGGAAAAGCTGGATTTTGGACTGGTTTGACCTCACATTTTAAGCACCACTGTGTAGGCCCAGCCAATCAATATATTAGTCACACTCATTTTAGCTAGTTCCCAATAAACATTTCTATGTGCCATTCATGTTCCCATGTCTAATATCTATGTTTGATTTGCAATTACTTTCTGACTTCTCAAGGGTTGATTGAAATTTGAATAAAACACCAGAAGCTTGGTTTACAGAAAGGTTCGTTTTGCTGAATGATCCCATGAATATCCTATCTTGAACATGAAAAGTAGACAGCCAACATGGCTTTCTACAGGAGTCTTGATTTAGATTTTGGAATACTTAGAAAAATCTATTCCAATGCTACCAATAATTTCATTTGGTATTTAGTAATTCATAGTGCCTATCTTCCTTATATATGCATATCTACCCTTATCTTTACAGACACAGTTTGTTCATTCTTCTTGATCATTCCTTAGTGGTGATGAAACACATTTGGTCCCCATACTCCCTATAAAAATAACTAAAGTACTTGAAAATGCTCCCCTGTAGGATATCGTCTTCCAGATGTGTTATGTAGAGGATCTGCTTTAGTTTTCAACTTAAAAGTTATTTTGCCATTGTCAAATTTTAGAGTATTTTTGGTGGTATAAACAACATAAAATGAATAATTACAATTGTGTGGTCATAGGATTGCTTTAGGATTATTGGAGGAAGGTTGGCTGCAAATAATTAAAAATTGGAGATTTTGGAAATGGGAACAAAGTTTAGTTACAGCAAGTCGTAGTAATAAAAACTGCTATTCATTGATCAGCTACTTATATTATAGGCATTTAGAATCTTCATTTCAAACATTAAGACAAAAGGTTTCAGGAGGAATAAAGCAGTTGCCCAACCATACAAGAAACTGAAGCAAAACTCAAACCCTGGTCTTTCTCTCTCTAAAACCCATGTGTTTTCCAATATGCAATGTTGTCTCTACACCAAAAAAGGGGCAATTATCTCACATAAAACTGACAGGTTTATTTGAACTATTTTGCAAAGTTATAAAAGATTATTTTAACATTAGGATATTTCACATAGCATTCAGTTTCTAACTTCTCTGGAAAAAGTCAGAATATCCAGCAACACTGATACCACAATTAGTGAGCTAAAAATAAGTTGTGGTGCCTTCTTATGAAATAGGCATATATTATCCCATTTGCCTCAATCCCCACCATTCTCTATTAATCCCTATTCATGTGTATGAATGTTTATTATTGTATGAAAACATTAAATATTATGCCATTAGATTACCAGAGTAATGGCCAGTCTAATTAACTTAAGTTACACATATAGCCTCATTTACATGCATGTACGAACAACTAAATATTAAAAAAAAAAATAGAAGAGGAAGCCAGAGTTGAAAAATAGCCAAATTTAAATAAAATTTTCATTTATTTACTATTGAGTTAATGAACGTGGTGAGAATCTCTTTTTAATACTGAATAGAGATTCACCTCTGATTTTTAATCTTCTGGAAGGGTAGCTACGCCCAAATTCAGGTTTATGTAAATTGTGAGGCAAGTGTATCAAACACATTGCATAATTTACACAAAAAATATGACACATAGGCAGTGTTAGTTTGCCACAACATCCAGATGGAACACATGATGCTACCTAAAAGATGAAAATATTTTCACTCAAAAAACTGATCACTGAGCTAAGCTCTTGCTCTCCTATAAGGTTATGACATATATACATCTGTCTCCCAGCTGTGTAACTCAGATTTGCTAAAAATAAGAGATGCTATTTTCAAATTTAAAAAGTCTTAGCAGTGTTAATTTTTTTTGATAAATGTTTTGAGCCAGACAAATTCCATATCAGATGCCAAGTTTTATCCTTTCAGTTCATTATGATTTTGCCATGACTCTAGAAGGTTAAATGCCATCATAAATCAAGAAATGTTGTTTTTCAATCTTTCCCTAATAGTCCTTGTAAAAAGATAACTTAGTTTTGTAAATACTGAGCAGAAAAGTCCAGTTTCAGGAGAGAGTAGCACCATACATTTCGAACCTGCATAGTTCAAAGAAGCAAAATTGTTGACTGGAAAACCCATAAAAAAGGGTAATAAATGGTATTTGATATTTTATTTATTTATTTATTTGTTCAACAAATATTTACTGTGTGCTTACTTTATGCTGGACACTGGACCAGGCTTGCTGGATACCATATTAAAGAAAACAGATATAGTCCTTGCTCTCATGCAGCTTGCACTTGAGTGGAAGGGAAAAGCATTAATTATAGAACCACATGTAACAGTCTTCTCTGACAAATGCTAGAAAGGAGATTTGACTTGAAGGAAGGTGGCCTCCTTGAGGAAATGAGGTTTTGAAGTCTGAAGGAAAAGTGAGTATTTACTAGGTGGACAAAAGAGAGATGAACATACTAGGCCCAGAAAATGGCATATATAAATGGTGTGTAGTGGGCTGCAGTATGGTGAGTACAAAGGGACTGAAATCATTTCATTATGGCTGGGCAGAGAGCAAAGCTGAGTGTGAGATGAGGCCTGGGATGTGGCAATGAGCCAGGCTATGCAGGGCTTTGTTTACAAGTACTTGGTCTGAAATAAATGGGATGTTAGTGAAGAGTTTAAATGGAAAATAGGTTGATTTGTGTTATGGAAAGATCACTCTGTATGCCACATGAAGAAGTAATTTGAAGGAAGCCAGAGTGGATGCAGGATGCAGGTAGATAATGTAGTAGACTACTCTAGTAACTACATTATTAGTTATTTATGGCCATGTACCAAATGACCCCCAAATTTAATGGCTGTAAACAGCAAACATTTATTATCTCACAGATTCTGTGGGTCAGGAAACTGGACACAGCTTAATTGGGTTCACTGGCTCTCTCACAAGTTTGTGATCAAGGTGTTATTCAGCACTGCTGTCATCTCAAGGCTCAACTAGAAGAGGATCTACTTCCAAGCTCACTCAAGTGGTTGTTGGCAGTTACTTATGGGTTCTTGAACAAGAGCCTCAGTTTCCTTGTGGACCTTGGCCTGAAGTCTCCCTCAGCTCCTTGCCACTTGAGCCTCTCCATAGGCTAGCTAGCTCACACTGTGGCAACTGGCTGCCATCAGAAAGAACAAGTGAGAGAGCAAGAGAATGACAACATGGCAGAGGCCTCAGTCTTTTTGTAACCTAATCTCAAAAGTGATATTCCATCACTTTCGCCATATTCTATTTGTTAGTAACTAAGTCCAGCTGGCACTTAAGGGTAGAAGATTACACAAGTATTTGAATAACAGGAGTCAGAGACCCTTTGGAGATCTCAAAAGCTGCCTATCACATTGGGTAAGAGATAGCTTGGGTTAAGATGGGATGTAGAGAAGTGCGTGGATTCAAGAAGTATTTATTTAGAAAAAACAAACTTATTTAGAAAAACTTACTTAGCTGTAGGCCAAATTGCGTCCTCCCCACAAAAATTCATATGTTGAACCCCTAATCTTCAGTACCTCAGAATGTGACTCTATTTGGGGATAGGACCTTTAAAGAGGTGATTAAGTTCAAATCAAGGTGTTAGAGTGGGCCCTAATTCCCTCTGACTGATGTCCTTACAAAAAGAGGAAATTTGGAAACCCAAGAGTCACCAGTGATGTGCATACATGAGGAAAGATCATACGAAGACACAGTGAGATGGTGATCTGCAAGCCAAGGAGAGAGGGCTCAGCAGAAACCAAACCTGTAAATACCTTGACCTTTGCCTTCTACCCTCCATAACTGTGATAAAATAAATGTCTGTTGTTTAAGCTACCCAGTCCGTGGTGCCTTATTATAGCAGTCCTCCAAACTATTATAATACAATTGTCAACTCTGAAAAATGAGGGAAATAGAAATATCAACAATTTTTGCTAGGCTATTTAACTGAATAAATACTGATGCCTTGCACTAATAGGAAATATTTTAAAAGGATCAAGGTTGGGCAGGTCATTTTTTCTTTAATTAAAAAAATATTTATTGTTTACCTCCTAGGTACTGGACACTATTCTAGGCATCAAGAAAACAAAGCAGTCACTGACCTCATGGAGCTCATATACCATGTAACGTGTGGGTCTTCAGTTCAAAAGTGAGATCTGAGGTAGAGATGGACATTGGATTAGCCAGGGCTCACAAGAGAAACAGACCCAGTACTAGATAGATAGATACATGTAAATTTGTTTCATGTAATCCAAGGGAAGACAGGGTTTCAAAGAAGGAAGTGGTCACCAAGTGGAACTCTGACAAGAACTTGAGTGAAATGAAGGATGAAAATGTGTGTAGGATTTAGTATCAAGAAAGTCAGTTGTAAGCTCGGTGAAAGCTGGATGGATAGAGGGTCAAGACTCCACAGTGAGCTGAGCAGAGAGTAGGAAAGGAGGAAATGTGGATAGGAAGAACAGTCATCTTTTCCAAGAAATGTGTGTGTGGATGGCAAATAAGAAGAAGGAGTTGAGTGAATGAGAAGACGGTGAATCTACCCAGAAAAAGAAGTAACAAATCATGTGGGGTTGCTGAGAATTAGAGCATAAAACCCAAATGACAAGTGATAGGATGGATTAGCCCCAGATAACAGGGGGAGTTTCTTCATTATGAGATGTAGGCAGCTTGTAAGTTTGGTGTCAGGAGGAGGCAAAACATATGGTGGTCAAAGATATAGACCCGATTTAGAATTCTGACTATCTGCATGAAAGACTCTACCACTTGCTAGCTATGTGACTATGGGAAAATTATTTAAACTCTCTGTACCTCAGTTGTCTCATCTGTAAAATGGTCATAGAAATAGAACCTGTTTCCTAGGGTAGCAGATATATGTAAAGTTTTAAAGACTAGTGGCTGGCATATAGTAAACATTATGTCCATATTTATCATCACTACTATTATTATCCCTCTGAACTATAGGAAAGATAATCTGCTCAGAGTGAGGGAGACGGGGAAGAGTTAGAGCTTTGACGAAAATAGAAGGGGTTAAAGAAAGGCACCACTAAGGGTAGGAAAGTAGTCTAGCGATGCAGTAGGACTGTCTGACTAAATGGAGAGTCCTTTAAAGGTTGGGATTGTGAATTTGTAGTAGACTCGGTCTGTTCTATTATATGACTTTTCCAGGAGTATTTAGCCTGTTGGGAGCAGAAGCAGAGAAAGTAGATGTTTTGATACAATTAGATTGGGTTTTGCCAGATAGACTGTTAAGATCAAGAGACAGTAGGCAAGGGAATTCGTAAATATTGGCAGAAAACTGTGTCCTGGACTTTACGCTGTATGAAGAAAGGCATTAAGGAACAAGATGGATGTTGGATTTGGTCACAGTAGAGGACCCTCGTTACAATGGCCACAGATAACAATCCCAGTGGAACATCTTACTTGTCAAAATGAATATCTTTTAGCTCTGATTTAAACCAAATTTGTATCAGTTAAAATGACATTTGATGTGATTCAAACAAACAATAATGGCGCAAGATAGAATAATTTAGTGTGCTTTATTCTTCTGATAAATATTAAGTAAAAGTGTATCGGTTGAGTACTTGAAAGCACATTAGGAGATATCCTTGGAACAGGATCTCTCCTTCGAGATGTTATAGGAAAGAAAAGAAAAGAACTCTAAATTAGCATTACTACCCACAGGAAGCATAACTTGCTGGATGGAAAAGAGTATAATAATTGAGAGAGACTTTTAGAAAGGGAAGAGGTAAAAGAGCATCTACTCAATCTGCATTGTTTCTTGGTGAAAGATTAAGTTTAAAAATGTCCCTCAATATTGCTACTCAAAAGGAAAAAGTCATACCTTGGCTTGAAATGCTGAGATCCTTCTGGTAAATAATGTAGTCAAGCTAATGTGATTGTAATCTTCTAACTTCTGAGAACCTTGAGAAATTCCTTGTGTGATCTCAAATCAGTTAATCCATTGGATAACAGGGATTTAAAAAAAAAGAAGAAGAGGAAGAACAGTTATTTTCTTCTTGGAAGAAGAAAGTTTTATATACACAGCCTGGAGTACTCTAGATATGAGGTTAAAATCTGAGCCAGATTTGGGACTGCTTTATGGAGCACTAAACTTTAAAGTGTTGCAACCTTAAATTCAGAAAATCAGAAAATTCTCAGTGTCATTACCTGTTGAGGATTTTTCATAATTATATTGAGTATAGAAACTCACAATTATCATTAAGAGACAGTCTGTGGAGATAACTAAAAGTATGTTTGTGTTCAGAAGATTCATGTACCCTCTCTGGGCCTCAGTTCCCTCACCCGTAAGGATTTTAATAGATTTTTATGACTCTTTTCGGCCTTGAGTTCTGTGATTGTGTCTTCTGGGGCTGCAGTTTTCTAGGTCAGCTACAACATTCTCTGGAACATGCTTAATAACTTAGATGTATTCACAAGCAGAAGATTAGCTATTGCTTGTTGGAAATAGAATCCAAGCAAGGCTTATTTTCATGATTTTAAAGAGGCCCAAGGAAGTGTATTTCCTCAATGTGGTTTTGGTTTAGGAAAATGCAAAGTACAACTCTGACTCAAGTTGTGGGTGGTCAAATGGGGGGAAAGTAAACAAAAGCTAGTTCTGTAACATGTTAAGTCATTGCAATTTTGTGTTTGTAGAAGCTGCCTGAGAAAAGATAAACAAACAAATTCTTAATCAAGTGAAAAAAGAAAACTTTTTGTTAGATCCAGCAATAAACACATAGAATACACTGCTTCATGAAATGGGTAAATCTTAAAGATGTCAGTCTTTGATTAGCATTTGATCAGCATTAGCATTTTAATTAGCGTTCTCCACTCCTATACAGACACGAATACATACACAAAGAACCCACTTTAAAAAAAATTTAAAAAAAATAATTTTACAGTTAAAAAAATTATCTTTGCAGAATCAATAACCTGCAATTTAATGTCAAGTAAACCAAAATTCCATTTTATAAATTTTCTTCATCACAATTTTTAATATAAATTTTATTATGAAATTTGGAAAATATGTTTTATTTTATTGTGACAGAATATAATAGAGATTGATAGAAGCTTGCGCAGAACCTGTATGTTTCTTCAAAAAGAGTCACAGCATTATGGAGTTTAAGCTTGTCTAGAGAAAATGTAATTGAAAATTTTGGAAATATATTATGGAAGTTTTCCCATGGATTTGATTATTATAGAATATTTACCATACGCCACTAAAAGATGAAGATAAAAATTCAGTTTCACATAGATTATATTATTTAAAATCTTAAAAATTTTATTCATTGTGTCTCTGAATATAAATAACATATTAAAAACCAATTTAATGCTATTTTGCTAAAATCGATCTGCAAAAGAGTAAATCTCTAAGAAAATGACTTCATTCACATGATCCGTGCTCTTCTTATGGATGGATATATGGTATTTTCCTGTTTATAATTATTTAAATTAATTGAAAGAACTTTTGAAAGGAAATTATCAGGACAATTTTGGGATTATTCATCAAATCCTGCACTTGTAAGTGTTGCAAGTATCTCTTTATTAGAAGGATAGTTTCTATATTTTTTATAAGCACCTGTTCTCATTATCGGATGTTGTTTCCAAAAAAAAAGAACATTGAAATCTTAAATGAAGAACACATACAAACATTTAAAACATTTTATTTGAATCAATTTACCTATTTTCCATTTGCTCTTTGTGTAGTATAATCATGTTCATATGTGTGCATAGATGAGGACTAAAGCTAAGACAGGAACTAAAATAACAATACTTGAACCACAGCTGTTGGCCCATATGTAGCTCCTTCTATGCTGAGATTACTCTTTTCTCTTTAACTTAAACGTTGAAAATTAGCAACTTATTTTATTTATAATTATAAACACTTATGAGTCGGGGGGAATTCCATCAACTTTCAACCTTTTAATTAATTAGCTAATAATGTTTTATTTTGTTTCCATGTTAAAGGAGAAAGTGATTTCTCCTTAATTTCAAAGACGTTTCTTTGAAGTTAAGAAATGTTGACTTTAAGTTTTTAAACCATTAGCCAGTCAATTCATTCCTTTGCCAAAGAGCAGGAGGTAGGATCTAAGGAGTAGATGCCCTATATGTCTCTGATGTGTAGGAAGAATCCAAATTACTTTTGATATATCCATTGCAATCTGTTTCTCGCTTGGTGTGTGTGTGTGTCTGTGTCTGTGTCTGTGTGTGGTGTGTGTTGTATCAGTGCTGAAGGTGGTGTTTGTATTAGTTTACTCTTTTAAATTGGGAATCTAAATAGTTCTCAGCTTTAAAAAGCTCTGAAAGGAAATATCAATTATTTTAAACATTTGGTTGCTTGCTATTCTTTCTTCTTCCGGTAAGCAGATAAAATGTGGAATGAAGCATTCATTTTTTCTTGTATGACTTAAAACCACATGTGATCTGCCTGTGTGTGACTAGGAATCAAAAACGGAAGGGTAATGAGTCAAACCCTAAATTCTATAATGAGAAGTTTAATTTTTCATCTAAAAACCTTGTTATTATATGGAAATTCTGTATATTGGGGAAAAAAGTTCCCTATAATCACTGAATGTATGTGTGGGTTGCATTTTTTTTGACATTTAATTTCTACTTATACTTGAAACAAACAGAATAATCTCAGAGATTTTCTGGCTATGGGGGAATATGCACTCATTTCACTCACAATTATTCTTTGAGTGTCCATTATCTGCTGGTAATTATTAATATATTAGCAAAACAGGAATAGAAAAATAAAACATCTCTCTTGTACCAGGGAACCGTAAGGCAACATGTGTCATTTGAAGCCATGCAAGTGGTTGAGATAATCTAGGGAGGGATTAGAGGTTGAGAATACTATAAAGATAAGGATAAAACCCTGGTGACATCAGCATTCAGTGAACTAGTAAAATATTACCCCATAAAAGACTGGGAATGAGTGGCCATAGGAGAAAAATAGGAAAGAGCAGTGTCATAGAAAAGAGGGAACAAGAGACATTTATGAGGCATATTGGCTAAATTTCACCAATTTGTCATTTACTTTTCTTCTTTGTGTAACAAGAGTAGTATTTTTTAAATAATCCCTAATTTACTTTACTGGAAGTGAGTTTCTCTCTCCCCATACCCTATCTGACACCAGTTTCAGGGAAGTAAAGGAGATATCAACTCAAGGAACCATAGAAAACCATGGGAGGACAACCAACCACTTCTCAACTCAGGAATCATGGCAAAAAATAAAGCAAAACAAAGCAAGAGAGTGGAAGGATAGCCGGTGGGTGAGCACTGGGGATCCAAGCCTCCTCTTTCTGAACATTGGCCTAGAAGGTGACAAATGTGTTAGATAAATTGAGGAGAATGCCAAAAGGATGAGCTTTTGGAGAAGTAACTGATCTGCAAGGTGATTTTTATGCCAACAGAAAGTCCTTGCCAGTCTATCTATGAGGAAGACATGGTGTAGTCAAGCAAAGGAAAACTCTAGCCCTCATTTTATAAGAATCACGACACCAAATTTAGAGCCAGTAGATTTGTCCTGGGGCCAGCATGGTGTGGCAAAGACTGAGAGATGTACACCACCAGAAAGAATCCAAGGAAGAACAAGTCAGCAAAAAAGTCAATCCCAGGCCAGGCATGGTGGCTCACGCCTGTAATCCTAGCACTCTGGGAGGCCGAGGCCGGCGGATAGTTTGAGCTCAGGAGTTCGACACCAGCCTGAGCAAGAGTGAGACCCCCGTCTCTACTAAAAATAGAAAGAAATTGGCCAAACAACTAAAAATAGAAAAAATTAGCTGGGCATGGTGGCGTGTGCCTGTAGTCCCAGCTACCTGGGAGGCTGAGGCAGGAGGATGGTTTGAGCCCAGGAGTTTGAGGTTGCTGTAAGCCAGGCCGACGCCATGGCACTCTAGCCCAGACAAGAGAGTGAGACTCTGTCTTAAAAAAAAAAAAAAAAGTCGATCCCAAGTTTCAGCAAGCCAAGAATAAATAGGCCACAACTTAATCAGATGAGCATCCACAATCCCAAACAAAATGACCTGGGGAAGGGCAGATAATCCACATCTCAAGAGAGAGCCTGAACACACACCCAAATCAGTGTAAAACCAGAGGATTCCTTTTTCCCTGTAACCACAAGGTCATAAATATCTCTCCCCCTTACCTCAAATATCTAAGAAGAAGAACGGGGGACAACAGGGAGAGACCTTAAAGTTCTGAGATATTATTCCAAAGTCATTGAATTAAATCAAAAGAGGTTCTTCGCCTAATGGGTGCGGTACACACTGTCTGGAAGATGGACACGCTTGAAGCTCTGACTCAGTTGGGGCAAAGGCAATGTATGTAACCTAAACATTTGTAACCCTGTAATGTGCTGAAATAAAAAAAATGAAAGAGGTTCTTCAAATAATTATATACTATAAGTTTTAAATTTAAATTGGTCAGTATTTAATTCTCCCAAATTTCGGCCCTGCAACTACTCAGTAGATGAGAATGATAAAGAGATCATAGCAGCTGTCAAAAATAAGGAAATTGTATGTTTTTTTTGCACAGCAGAGTATAATGTGAGTGATTTTTTTCAACCAAGCAATTATACATCTTTTTTTTGTTTGTTTCTCATCACTCAATTGAATTCTTTTTGCAAGGCTGACCCTTTATTTGAAAAGTAGATGCAAATTGGGTGAGAAAATGAAGTACGATCTCTCCACTGCGCTTCCTGTCCTTAAGCATACACATTTCTGGGGGGGATTATAAGGCATCTAAAAAATCCGTGATTCATGACTGATGTTTTCTGCTGAAACACTCAGCAAGAGAAGTGCAATTAGTAACTATTGGCCATTTAGCTTGTGTTGATTATTGGGTACTTGGTTTAGTTCAAGATAAAACTTGGGAGGCATAGTACATAGAAAAGTTTTGTCAGCGGTGGAAGTAAGAAGGGAGGTCTGATATATGGATATTTCTAGGAAAACTGAATATAGACAGAGCATTGAGATAAGAGCACCCAGTTGAAGCATGGGGCATTCAGATGGGGAGAAACTTCAAAACATAGGATATACTTAAATTAAAATTAAATAAAGGTGGACCCTCACACCAACTCAAGATGTATTACTATCTCTATGTACCGAGTCAAATCACATTAAGTGGCAAGATCAGGTCTGGAATCCAAATCATGTTCCTTCACATCCATTTCTCTTCCGATTACAATCACAGGAGCAACTTTTCAAACATCATAATTTTGCATGTGCCCATCTCTATGTTTTTGAACAATCCAAAAAGAGTAAGCACAAAAATCTTCAAAAAAATAAAATAAATGGCCTACCAACTTCCAAGATTATAAACATTTCGGCTCATGCAGGCCAATTTAATCTCTCCAGCTGTTTGTTATTAATATTTGTACTTGCTAACATACGCCTAAAGTCTAGGATTAGTGTCTTTGAAATGTTTTTAGTAAAAATGATTTCAGTTTGTCCAAAGTAAGAAGAAAGATGATATGCATATGAAAGTTGATTGCATTCTAGACTTGTTAGAATGAACAGGACAAATTAAGTATAGTAAAGTATATCAGTTGATAATGGCTCCTGGGGAAGAGTCACTTGTATTTTTCTCTGTTTAAATACAAAATATACTGCTATATTATACTAGTAATAGCTATTATTCAGTAGAGATGCAAAAGAAAGGCAAAGATGTATTTTTCCGGTTGAAAAGTGATACTTTTTGTCGTCATAGTTCAAGAAAAAGAGAATTTTTATTACTGTGAAATGGACATTTAATGGAAAACGCTTTCGGAGAAAATCCCAGGTAATTATTAAACAGAAGGAAGATCTGTTCCAAGGAAGAATAAGACACAGAATTAAGAATGAAAGGTAAACATGACAACTATTCTCACATGACTGGTCAATGTGCACATTATTATTTATGAAAAATCTTTTTTATGAAGAGAAATATCGAGCTGCATAGGTTTCTTTTACCTACTGTTTTTATCATATATATTTTTTCATCTTCCAAATTTCAATCTTTTCTGTTTCTTCTATTATAAATGTATCTCTTGTAAATAGTTTATAGTTAGATTTTTTTTACCTAATCTGACACATCCTTGTCTTTTAAGTGAACAATTTTAGTCCACTCCCATTACAAAGGATTACTGTTGTTGTTGTTGCTTGAAAAGTCGGGAGACTGTCCAGTTGTCACTACTTTGAAGGGACTATATAATCTTCGGCTACATTTAAGCTGTTGCTTTGCTTTTGGTTTTCTGCCATTTGTTTATTGATTATTTATTTTTCTGGGATTTACTGAACATTTTGAAATTGTGGATGGATGTCTTGTCATGTTTTATTATACGCTCACAGTTCTTCCTTCTCTACCTTGGTTTACAATGAACAGAGTATGTGTCTCCACCTCAGTAATAATGAGCTTGTCCATAGAATGTACTTTGGTCACTAAGCAAAGGGGTTTTGCTTCCTTTTACTCCTTTGCTCACTGGCTATGGGAGTTGTTTGTTATGCAGTATTACTGATGCAGTTTTTCCATCTGCGTCTAATAATTTCATAACCTGAAGTCTTTACAGCTGTTTTTTTTTTATTATTCTTTTGTTTCAGCTGGTTTACATTATTTCCTTTGGGATGGATTATCTCATATTTCTGGTTAATTTTTTTCAAATTCAACCTGTGAAAAAGGTTACTTTGTTCAGACAGCATTTATGTGCTCTTCTGACAGATAACTGAGAGCACTGCCCACCTTAAACTATGCCAAAATGTTAAATTCCTTGAACCGCTCAAGGGATAGAAACCTATGTTGTAATTCCATGTAAGAGATTGTTCTCTTCTGGTTTATGTTCACTGGAGGGTGTAGCGCTTAAACTTCCCAGTAATGGGAAGGTGTCCTATTAAACTCCCCACCCATGTGCTCCCTCAGCTTTGAGTTCTCTCTCCTTCATCATAAGGAAGTTTTTTATATTCTAAGTCAGCAAATACCTATAGGACAAAGGTAGCTTCTATGCTTGCTTGCTTTCTTGGTTTCAAGTATTCCCTTTATTTTGTCATTTGTAATTGTTTACAATCTTGTCATTTTCTTTGTGTTTTAAGGAGGAGATTTTCTGTTTTAAATATTTTACCCAGGTTTTAAATTGTTTTCAGGAGGATGACTGAGCTGAATAGCCTGTTCCATCATTATCAGAAACAGGAAGTCTCCTAGAGTTTTTCTAGGCCTTTTCATTGCACTGTTATGTTTCCCTGCTTAATTTTCTTTTCTTCCATCTGTTCTTTCCACTGTCTTACGTGTTTGTGCTGGAATCAATTTTGACCTGAATAAAAATACATTTGAAAAATCTAGAACAGCATAAAGTCAGTGTCGCCATTAGTCTGGCTCTCCTGTTTTGCTTTTCCTGGATTGGGAACAAACCCTAACTTTGAGCCCCAATTTAGTAGAGCCATTTTTTTTTCTTCTTGTATAAAAGACCATGTCTAGAAAACCTGGAAAATTTTCTAGCATGGTAGCACGGCCCTACTCTTCCAGCTCCTCTTTTCCATTACTGAAATCCTGTCTCTGCTCTTCAAACCTCATGGCCAATGTCATGTTTCTTAAGGAAAGACCATTTGGATATAAATGTCTGACCTTTATCCCTATATGTTATTTTCTACAGAAATCCTCATTACAATATTATATTTGCCTCAGAGAAACCTCAGTGCCACTTTTTGAGCATCTTTGATACTGATTGTTCATAAAAGCACCACATTTTGTCCTACTCTAGATGACAAGTTCTCTGCTGACTAACTCTATCCCATACCCTACAACTGGACATATGGTATACCCATAGCTTTCACCCCTTTTATGGACTGGATGTAGTTGCACATCCTGGTCCTTCTTTGATGATGCTGTTAGGTTCATGAACTTTTTTTTATAAACTTCCATGTCCCGGGACATAACTCTTCACCATTTACCATTGAAAGGTAAAGAAAACAGTATAGAAATTAATTAATGAATTAAATTATTTGTATATATGTTTTATCAAAGATATGATATTCAAGGGTAAATAAACCAATCGAATCATCAGAATTTTTTAAAATAAATATTACATGTTTCATATCTATTCCAAAAGTTCTTGTTAGCTTGCTAACAGCAGAAACACCCCAACTTTCAGTCTTGGAAGGTTGATTGCATTGACAGATTCTCACACTATCAATGACATTTATTAATGTATTTTTCTCCATTTTTAAACTTACTTTTGCAGCCTAACTCATGGAGGAAAGGTATCAGACAAAAAATCTGAATTACAGCTGTGTTGTTTCAAAATGAATAATGTCTACTGGGTGAGACACTGAGTCAAGGGTTTAGTTTGCCGCATAAGGAAAATATTTGTGAGTGTTTCTGGAAAAGCTGGCAGCCCAGCATATTCAGCCTCCCTTTTAGATAGAGAAACACAGGAATGAGAGCAAAATGCTAATTTGGCTAGAAAAGCAAATGTGACTTTTGTAACCACGTCAGCAGTATCTACGAGAATTTCTATTTGATTACAGGTAACCCTATGCTGCTCTTCCTTGTTTTAGAAAATAGAGTTATGAACTTTAAAAAAAAATTAAAACAAACCTCTGATCTTAAACTCAGGGGGAATGGATTTCCTGGGAAAAGGCAGTGAAAGCATTCATATTGCTCAACTCAGAATGTTATCTAGAAGAGATAATAGACCTAAAATTAACAAGTTCACTAGCCATTGCTTCCACAAGCATAAGAAAGTATAACAAAATGCTTCTTGTGTTGACCTAGGTGAAATACAGATTAACTGAGGCTCTATTTTCTAATTGTTGATGCATTATGAAGATAATATTTAAAAATCTCTTCATTGAAAATGTGGGTTTTCCATTGAGGTCAGCTCTCCACCTTGATTGTTTCCCTAGACAATTAATACTAAAACTCTGAATAAAAAGCAAACCCCTTTTTTCATGTTAAAGCACTAAAATTCTAACAGCATGATTAGTAGGTCATCAAAAGGGCAGAGCAAACTTTTCTGTAAATCCAAGTGTTTTTCAGAGTTAATCCACACGTAGAACTGAGCTACAGGGTTACATGACATAACCTTGTCTTAAGGAGGTCTTTATCTCCTTGTGGAGACAACACTGATGCAAAGCCAAAGTCCAGGACAGATAATCTATAAGGTCATTTTTGGTCTTAATATTCTATGAAAATTCCAAGACTAAACTGCATGTCTGCCTGCATGTGAAATGGGACTTCAGAATCGGAAAAGTGAAGAATACAGTGCACACAGAGTTAATTGGAGGAAAATGAGCTAATGAACTCTAGGGAGGCAACCATATTGCAGTATAAAACATTTTTTTGGCTTGAAGTAAGTATTGATTTAATAATGCAATAAATGAAGTAATATGAAAACAGAAAGCCAATATCAGTCAGTCAAAGTCTGCAAGCATGCCCACGAACATGACCTTTTTAAAAAAGCCATTTGAGTGAGCAAATAAGCACCATGATTAACAAAGTAGATATAACACAGAGATGTTTAACTTAAAAGGGAAATTTCACGAATGAATTGTAATCATTATTAAGGATGTTGGGGCTTTAGATAACTTGAAAAAATCCATGGTTGGTCATGGCTGTTCACAGAAGGCTTTTATATGAAAAGCCTTCATGGTCAATTTTGATTATTGCAGTCAACTAAATTCTTTGACGTACCATCATTTGTTTATAGTGTCTAAAGATCATGTTCAAAATTAGTCATGACTTTTAGATGTGTTCTGAGAAAGTTTTTAAGTAAATGCGTTTGGCACAATATGAGAGACCTAAACAAAAAAAAAAAGAAAAAAACGAAGGCGGGGGGGCAGGATCAGAGAAAGGAAAGAAAATATAGTCTCTGATGATTCAACTGGAACTAGTTAAATTCTTAGGGATTACCAACAAAAAGTCCTTTGGTTTTGCTTAAAATGGCTGATTTTTTAATTTGTCAGACATATGTGAATTAAATGAAAACAATAATGAAATCAGATATTACTGCCAGTCAACTTGCCCACTGCCTTCTCCAGCTTCTCCAAGGAAAAAGTGAAATGTTCTACAATTGAGAAAGAACTGTACCAGTACTGCAAATTGACTTAGAAATTAGAAATACATATATAAATACATTCTTCCTTCTTTCCTTCACCCTGGCAAATGAGAAAATTGTTTTCTGATGTAAATGTTAACATTACTATAATTGCTTTGCAACATTATAAATTCAAAATACTAAATTTAATTAGAATCCTTTCCCAGTATGTAATTATTTTGTTGGGCATTGTTATTACCAAACATTCTTGATTACTTTTAAGTCATTAACCTTACTATTTAAAACAAAATTTCTGAGATATTTGTGAGTTTATTAAATTAGTTGTTACTAATTATTAGTTGTTACATAGTCTAATGCTAACATGCTGATTTTCTTCTATACTGGGTTATTTCAGAATTAAGCTGGCTGAGAAAGCAAAAACTTCATGTATTTGTAAAGTAGATTACTGATGCTAATATCTAAAACAGACTTGAAATCATTATTTAATTCATCAGTACCTGAAATTTTCAACTGACTTTTTTTTAATTAGGAGGACAATTATTTTCAATATCTACATGTTAAAAAAAAGGAAAATATGGGTTCTTTGCAAAATAACAAGTCATTTTAACCAGTAAAAAGAGAAAGAAAGAAATGAAAGAGGGAGGGAGGGAGTTAGGAAGGAAACTGCTGTACTAGTAAATATTCTCTACACTTTCTCTACCAAATATTACATGGCCTGTAGAGTTTGTTGCTATGAGGAAAATATTTGAGAACCAGTCAATATTTGCTAAAGTATTATAAATATAGCATATTGTATGTAGTGGTTTGGGTTTTCTTTAATTAAAACAGTGTAGCTAAAAATATTTTTACCTCTTCTATTAGTTATAAAGAAGTTTTTAGAAAGAGGAAAGAAATCAGGAAGAGGGAAGGGAGGAAAGAAATAAAGAACGGGGGAGAGGAAAGAAGAAAAGGTGAAAAGAAATTCAAATCTATATTAGTTTGTCAGCAGAGACAAACTAATATTATCTTTCCTTCTACCTACTCAATGTGTTTCCACCCTTAAATGATCTTATCTCTGAAAACTATGTATAAGATACAGGAATTTAATAGAAAATAAATTAATTTTCTTAGTCCGATTATTTTAAAATGCTGTTGGCCTAACGAATTAGCTAAATATTTATCATCTCTCAGAAGCACATGGAAGCCCCCAACCACAATAGAACCTACAAAGTGATGTCTTTCCCTTCTTATGGGTGAAGAATGAAATTAATAATGATACATTAGTCCAAATAATAACAAACATTTTGTAGTTCTTTGTATGTGGGTCACTACTGAACATTGCCAATCTTGCCGTCACCATATTTTGGTGTGCTTTTGTCCTTTATTTTTTTCTGGTGTGGAGCATCTTCTTTGTAACATATCAGTAAAGTTAATACACATATTTAAACTATAAATGTGAGTACCACTTCTGTATTCCTCCTGCCTCAGTAGGGCCAGTGGCCAATCACGTATTCTTGTTCAAGATTTCAAATCAAGAGTCCTAGAGAGCATGTGCTCTGAGTCACATTAATGGTGGAGAATTGTAGAAAAGGCCCTTCAAACATAATTGCTCACTCCTCTGGCTGAAATCACCACTGCTTATGTCACCAGACATTCCTGCCTTTCTTCCTGGTTGTTCAACCTTTTTGTTCAAATTCTATAAAACATCTAAATACATTTTCAATAAATTCTGTTTTATGCCTAAGCTAGATTGAGTGGGCTTTTGTTACTTGCAACACTAGGAGAAGATTATAGCACATAGTTGTGTGCATGTGAATGTACTATTCTATACATAGTTCATATTAATAAAAACCAGTTTTCTTGATTTGAAAGAGGGGAGTTACATAAGCATGAAGAAAATTGGAAACTACATTTGGTGAAACCTAGAAAAGACTCTTGGAAACTCTGATATATTTTCTATTATAATCTGAGCCTGGCTATGTATTCAGAGCAAAGTCTATTGTCATTCATTGCACAAATTTTGCCTGAAGAGTATATTTTTTTCTGTAAAAATCTTTAGTCTATATACATATTGCCAAAAATCTTATAAGTCTGAGACAAGAAAGTACAATTAAAACCACAACATTCATAAAATCTTTTATTCTGTCTGTTATTTTGAGAGTCAAATACCTACCACCACCAAAAAAAGTTTCTTATTGCTCTCTAAAGCACACATATCCCTCTATCTTACCAATATGATTATTGAATCAAGAAATGAAATATTTACATTTTGTATTGACTAATAATTTTTATAAATATAAATTTTCAAATCTAATGATATAATAGAAATCTAAGTTCCAGAAAATAAGACTTAGAAATATACAGAAAAAAAAAAAAGAACTTAAATTGTTACATGACCGAGTCATTCTCTGTGAGCACACTACTTCCCGCAGGGTCTACCAGTCAGGCAGGGTAAATGGTTTTACAGAAAGATCATGCTTAAATAAATACATTCTCAGCCTCCAAGCGTCTGCTGATTTCTAAAGGGCCAGAAACATTGGTGAATGTTTTGCATTTCTGGTTTCTGACCTGGATTGAACTGGACACACTGAAATAATGTGAGAAAGACTGTTTTTTGGCTAGAACTGGAAATCAATCTGCCAACATTCCCATGAGCACGCCTTTCTTCTGTCCAGCTTTGACTGAGAAGTCATGTTTGACCCAGCCCTTATTCTGAACTACAGCTAGAGTATAAAACTTTTTTGAGAATGATAGACATTTTTAACCCAAATTTGAGAAGACAGAGGTTTTAAGAGGAATGAGATTTCCAAAAGTATTAAACTGGCTTTAAAAGAAAAATTGATGTGACAGAAATAAATTGTTAAAACGTGTCAGTGGATATGTTATCCCACCCAGGTAATACGGCTTAAAAATAGTTTCTCATCTAGTATGTAACCAAAACCACTCTGGACAGAAGTCCCTAGCAGAGGTTTTGAGACATGTTAGGGATAACCCATCACCCCTGTTCAGAGGGAAGAGGAGAACATGTTAATAGCTCAATCTCCACTTAAGCCATAGCATACAGA
This sequence comes from Indri indri, assembly GCA_004363605.1. Lineage (NCBI taxonomy): Eukaryota > Metazoa > Chordata > Mammalia > Primates > Indriidae > Indri > Indri indri. The sequence continues at coordinate 68,691 of RJWJ010003946.1, forward strand.
GTTCATATTACATTTGAGATGGCCTAATTTTGTAATTTATAAGAAATCTTAAACTTTGTTATTCTTCAAATTGATCTCCACCCACCAAACATTACTTTTCACTTTTTAGAGTCATATATTTTCTAATGGGGAAGAGAGCGTAATCCGAGATTGTGTGCTGTTAACATTCTGAAAGTTGTTTTTTTCTCGTACTTATTCTTTTATCTTATTCAAACATAACTTCATTCTCTTTTGGAATCATAAAATTAGTTGAAAGGCTTCTTCAAAGGTCAAACATCCTAGAATATCTTTTGAGGAAAGGAGTGGCACATTATCCCCCTGTTACACAAACATTAGATTTTGCCTAGGCCTATGTCCACAAGATAATCACAAATTGAGCCCATTTTTGCCTTTTCAGTCACCAGACAAGAAGGAGAACAGCTGGCTCCTCTCCTTTGTATATTCATCTTTTATATACTTACAGATCAGGCTCATCTCGGAGTGTTTAACCAAGACTAAACAAGTAAAGATCCTTTGGGCTTTACTCATCACTTTTATTCCCAGCTCATTAATAATCACATGGATGTCTCCTGGAACTTTCCTACCTTCTTTTTCCTCTTAAATTTTAAGATTGGAAGTGGACACAGTAGTTTTGAAAAGACAGCCATCCCTGAAGAACTTATGTTTAAAGTACTTCTTTGAGGTTCTTAAAGTTTTTTGCACATTACTTTTATTCTAAAATAAAAATAACACTCAATTGACCTATGTGCTCAAACTGGGTTTGTTATTTCATCCATCTCTAACAATTCTCCAAGAGTGTGCTGATGGTATATATTTTCTTCCCCGTGTCTGCTATTTTCAGCCCCAGTCCAAATCAAGAAGTTAAATATTTACATTTGATTATGACTAATAACCAATTTGATGTCTGCAACCACCTCGTGTCTACGTGCCTGTCTATAGATGAGGGGTATTAAAACATTACCACCACCCATTGCAAAGATCCCCAAATTATCTAAATTCTTTTCAATTAAAGAGACAGAAGAATTTGTTTAATGAGAAAGCAGGTTTGACAATCAAATAGGCAAGGATTAATTACCCCATGATTATTGTTTCAAACAAAGTTGGAATTAGACCTTCCAAAGGGCTTTACTGCTAGACAAATATCTGTAACAAATATCCAGAACCAAACTTCTTCAAGGGTCGTTGGTGTTATTTCATATAACCTCTGTGCTTTATAGCTAAATTGAAAAAAACAGGGTGTCTAAATATACTCATTAATGAGGAAATCATTATTATCTACCTCCATCTTTAGGGGGTGGTCTTAAAAATATTTAATATGCCAGTACACCTATCAAATACTATTTCTAAATCTGTGGTCCCCAAGCCCCAGGCTGCAGACTGGCACTAGTCCACAGGAACTGGGCTGCACAGCAGGAGGCCAGCAAGCAAAGTCCTCTGTATTTACAGCTGCTTGCCATTGCTGGCATCACTGCCCGAGCGTCACCTCCACCCCCACCCCCCAACTCCCATCCCAGAATGATTTGGCTGCAGTTAACAAAATACCCGACCGACAGTGGCTTAAACCATAAAAATATTTATTGTTCACTTAAGAGAAGCTCAATCATTGTTGGTCAGGCATAGGCAGCTCTCGGATGTCAGCAAGGATCCGGGCTCATTCTTCCTGCTCTACCAGATTTTCACTTTTTTCATCCTCTAATATTAATACATAGATGTCTGCCATAGCTCAAGATATAATACGCCCATCTTCAAAGCAAGAAAAAGGGAAAAGAGAGGCTCATCTAATATTAGTCTTATGTCTACGTTTTTTACTGAGAAAGAATTTTTGTTTCAGAACCACCTCCATCCAGCAGAACATCTCTGTAACCTTTTGGTTACTCCCATCTTTAAGAAGCCTGAAAAAATGAATTTCTATCAGATGAGAGCAAAATTACTATGGCTGGCATAAACTAATTACAACTCATTTCCTGGATATGGCAAGTTGCCTTATTTTCTAGGGATCAAGGACTCTCAACCCACTAGTTAAACAAAATAGGCTCAGTTAGCAGGAAAATAAGATTTTGGGAGTGGCTGTGGGTAGGCAGCCAAAAGTATCTAGCATAGTAGCCATTCCTCTTGAGCTCTCGTTGTGTGCTTAGACAGGCATCAATTATAACCTAACATCTTGGGGGACATATGTTTCAGGAAATAACAAAAGATAGCTTTATCTAAAACATATGGAGCCTTGTAGAAGAGACGCAACTGTCCTGAGCTGAAGAAAGGCTGGAATGGAGAGATCAGAAGGGCTTACTGTATCTTCAGACACAACTTTGATGTTTCACTTGGGGTAAGAGCTACTGGCATCTTTGGAGGGCTGGGCTTATGCTGAGAAAGCCCTGGGTCTACCTATCTCCCTTCTGATGTCCCGCTGCCCACAGTGATCATACTGTCCCACAGAGAGGTGTGGCCTCCCTCCCTCTGAAACCCCTCTTCTCAATCCAGCAAGTTTCACATATGAACAAGACATTCCAACTCAGCCCCAGGGAGACTCGAATAGCAGGTAGAGATATCAAGTACACAGGGCACTGTGTTGAGAGCTGCAAAAAAGGCATGGATCTCTTTAAGCTTCATTCACCTTATCTATAAAATGGAGATAATAACAATAGATGCTTCTCTGAGTTGTGATGGTTAAATTAAATAGTTAGACATAATAAGAGCTAAATAAATGGTGTAGTATTATAAAAAGGGTAGACCATGAATTAAAATTGATAATGAATGGCCACTGCATCGATATCTCCGGTGAAATATTTGAGTTTCAAAGGTAAACAATATCAGAGACTTCTCTTTAAAAATAAAATAGATTTTACCTACACAAAATGAAAAATAAGAATCATCTCTTACTCCTCCTCTACCACATTAAATTCTGGAAGACACTAGAATAGTATCTACTGAGTTTTCAAGGGAAAAGCTTAGGAGCCAAAACATTTTTACTCAAGCAATTAAAACAATAGGACAGCCTAAAATACTCAAGGAGTCAGATTATAACACACATAGTCTTCATGGAAAAAAAGTTATTCAAAACATACTTTAACCAAGAATAGCAGTCAGCGTCATCCTTTTAAAAACTAGGTCAGATCACGTCATTCTTTTTGCTCAGAATCCTCCAATCACTCCTCATTTACCTAAAGGTGAGTCAACAATGGTAAACAAGGACCAAAAAAATCTGGCTCCTGTGACTTCTCTTACCTCATTTCCAACTACCCTCACTGTTGGCCACTCAGATCTAGTCACAGTGACTTCCTTGCTGTTTTTTAGAAAAGCTGGACACATTCCCACCTCTGGGCTTTGCAGAGACAGTCCTCTCTGCCTAGAATGCTTTTCCACAGTTATGTGAAAGACACTCTCTCATGGTCTTGCTCAAATATATGTTCTCCCTATATCCTCCCTGACCAATTGTTTCTTTGATTATCCTTATCCCCAGTTCCTTTTTTTTCTGAACATCTGCAATATGTGTTAGGATATGGGTTCTCTATGTCTTCCATATCTATTAACTTCTTTCATCTTTTTTTCCCTTTTTGCTGTGGTCTGGTCACTTTGATCAACTTTATTTCCAGCTTGCTAACTCTTTTTAAAATAACCCTCTATTTTTTTTTAAATTTTTTGATGCATATTTTTTAATTTTAAGAGCTTTTCTTAGCCTATAATTACTCCTATTCTCTAAAAACCTATTTTTGACTTACAGATGACATAATCTTTCAAATATCTCTAAGGATTCATGTTCAAAAATGTAAATTTTCTGCTATTTCGTGTATCATTTCCATGTCTTAAATATGCAATTGTGTTTGTCCACCTTGTTCTTTTCCTCCTATGCTGTTAGTATTTGTCAAATGCCTAATAATCAATCCTAGGTTAACAATTCATATTTATTAACAGAATATTATTTTACTCAACATAAATTGCTCTCACACTTTTCCTTTTCAGTAGTGTATGTCTATCTACCTAAATAGGAAGGGTTGACTGAGACCCCCATGCAAGCTGATGGAGTTTGGTTAAAATCAAACTTTTCTTTATAATACATAACCTGGGAGCAGGAGGACTAGCTCAAGAACTCCACAAATGTCAAAATAAAGCACGTGTTACTTTGGAAATAGAGTACTTCTCCATAGTGCACTTCTAGCAGGCACTGACTATTCCTGGACCATTGTGGAGATACAGTGCCCTTTCAGGTTCTTCATTAACTCCTTTACTTCTCTGCATTATGATCGACTCCTGCTCAAGTCTATCTCTCTCTCACTATAGAAGTTAAGTCTTGGGTTTCCATCTGTGAACTACTACTGAAGAATACTGTTTAAACATGCAGGGGAGAATGAGGAACCACCTTAGACCACATACATTCTTCATACATTCTTGCGGCTCTGCCAATTCTACTCTTTCTCTGCCTTCCAGCTCCAAATCTGGAATTTCTATGCATCTCATTAGGAAGAGCTTCTTACTCCTGCACTCTTTCCAAGCTGTGACTTTCTCACTCGTCTACTTTATCTATCAGTATAACACCTTCCACTGTCAGAGTTCTGAAAGTTTGATGAATCTTTGGTTTGCTGGAGGAATCCTCTCTTGTTTACAGTATTCCCAGGAATTCATTCTGTTTGACACCTTTACTGCTATTCAGCGGCATCTATAGGTGGAGGGGAGGTACACGTGCATGCTGTTTGCCTTTCCGACCGGGAGACAGGGTGACAGTGTAGGAATGTCAATTAGGGAATTTCCTAAGAGAGACCACCATAGTATTTCTGATTGTTCAGTTTTTAACCACTAGTGAAAGGAACATTACTATGTTTTTACATTCTTAGGACTTAGCTCTCATTGCTACCAAGGCTTCTTATGAAATGCAATATAGTGGCTCTCTGGAGCCAATACCTATCTGTGTAGGTGTAATTATAGGAATTGCAGAAAAGGTAAATGTAGATGACAGCCAGGAAATCCAAACTCTGGACTTGGATTTCATGGCAAAGGTGACAATAAACCACTAAAGAAAAGAATGTCCCTGGTTCCAAAAAAGTTATATATATGTATATAAACATGACTTTAATCTTATGGAAAGCAATCCATAAAATTTCATGGCCCAAACTTCTCCCAACCTTATTTTAAAATATGTCTTATTCTGACTCTTCTGTCTTTGCTAATTTTTTTTTTTGATTTGGCTCTTTGAATCATTCTTTCTTCTTTCCATTCCACTTATCCTTCAAAGTCCTACAAGAAAATAATTCAAGATGATAGAGAAGGGAACATCTTAACTTCATTATGCTTTTCCATCCGTTAACAATTATCATGACTAGAGAATGACAGATGCAATTGGCCCAGGAGTCTAATATTAAAACTGAGTTTTTGAGACTAAAAGTCAAAATATCAAAGCCAGCAGGACAAATGAGGGAAGCACAAACACACTGCAATTTCTAATTTAAAACAAAGAAATAAAAATCATTTTTCATTCTAAACTGATGACAAATAAAATTAGAGCAAAAGAAAGTAGAATATAATAGGATTGTCTAGTTTTATGGAAACATTAACCTATTAAGTACCATTGTTTTCGTACTTGCTTTAATAGCTACTGAAAGGTACATATGTTTATAATGGTTTATAATCTGAAGTTTCTTTAGATGGTGGAAAATCTCCCTTAGGAGGCTTTATAATTAGCATAGACAACCATCATCTGTTTTGGATGATTTTGGAGACAGGATTTTTAGGTCCCTTCCAGCTCTGATCCGGTGTTTGAGTCTAAACAAAATGAATCATTTTCAAACGATGTTCTCAAATGCACACATCTGCACTTCTGGTGCTGCCTTGTCTGAAAGGCTCAACTACAATCACAAATTTGGAAATAGCCCTTCACCACCCCATATCCTAATACTGTTTACCCCAAAAGGCACTTCTCCCTGTTGTCTTCACAGTATGTTCCATTCACACCTTCTCACACTTGCTTTTCCTCTATGTCTCCATCCTACCCACACACCATGCCCAAGTACACATATCTGCTGACTCTTTCTAGCTCATCAAGTAATCTGTCATTTCCCTCCAAGTCAGACTGACCAGCTGCAAGGAGCACAACTGAATAATAGTTTATATGTTCTCCTTCCTGCTCTAATGAGAAGTAAATCATTGTTCCAAAAAGTGTTTTTGTCTGGAAAATTCCTTACTGCTTTTAGAGCCCAAGTTTTTAAACAAATGTAACGGAATTGAAAGTTTTGGCCCTGGTAGGTAGACAGGTGCTCACACCTGTATACAAGAATCCACCATTGAAAAAAATTGTTTATCAAACTCAACATAATCTATCTTTAATTTATAAGTTGTACTATTAATTCATCTCTTATATGTGTGTGTGTATATATATACAATTGCAAAATATTATAGATAAAATTAATATGTCTAATAAAATACTTTAGAGTTAATGTAGGTTTGTGAATTCTATCTTTCCATTAACTTCCATTATAAAATGAGCAGGAAAAATGGAAACAATTATAGCAATAGCTAATGTTTCTTTAGCTCTTCCCATGTGCCAGGCCCTGTTTGCAACAGTCCAAATGGAATAATCCACTTAACCTTAATGGCATCCCTGTGCAGGGGGGGGGGGGTGTTATTTCTATATACACTTTATGGATAATAAAATGAGATACAGAGATTTTACATATCCTAGCCAAGATCACTGTTACTAAGTGGCAAAGTGAGGATTCAAACCTATAACCTAGTTCTAGAATTCATGGTCTTAACCAGCATGATATAATACCTCATGGTATAATGAAATAGTAAAAAGGTCTTGAAAAATTGTATGAAATTGAATGATAAATGAAATGGCTAGAACATCAATGATGGCATTGAACATTTTAATAATAATGTGATTATATGCTGGACAATTTTATCAAAACAGGTTAAAATAAATGGTTGCTTACAAGAAATAGGAAAGAAAACCAAAATTCATTCCCTGTGGTAAAATGATGCTATGCATATGCTATAAACTGAACATTTGTATACCCCCAAAATTCTTATGTAAATCCTAATCCCCAAGGTAGTGGTATTAGGAGGTGAGGATTTGGGGAGGCAACTGGATCCTGAGGATGAAGCCCTCATCAATGGAATCAATGTGATTAGTGACCTTATAAAAGAGGCTTTAGAGACTCCTTTCCCCTTCCACCATGTCAGGACACAGTGAGAAGACACCATCTATGAACCAAAATGTAGGTCCTCATCGGACACTAAATCTACCAGTGACTTAATCCTGGACTTCCCAGTCTCCAGTACTGTGACAGATAAATTTCTGTTGTTTGTAAGCTACCTAGTTTATTGTCTTTTTTTATAGCAGTACAAATGGACTAAGACTGTATATGCTATATACAAGTTTCCCAGAGCTATTATAGAATGATAGTGTATATATATATATATATATATATATATATATATATGACAGTATATATATGAGAACAGTGCTAGCACATGGTAAGAGCTCAAGAAACATTAGCTATTGCCATTATTATTTCAATTTTTCTCCTGCTCATTTTATAATGGAAGCTAATAGAAAGATAGAATTTATAAACCTATATTAACTCTAAAGTATTTTATTAGACATGTTAATTTTACCTAGAATTTTTTGCAATCATATGTGTACATATATCCCAAATATTCCAAATACAGTAAAAAAAAAAAAAAAGGTGCCGATTCAAGATACTATACGAACCACATGCCATTTAAACACAAAAGAAACCACACCTAAACACATCAAAATCAAACTGATTTTAAAACAAAGATAAAAAGAAAATCTTAAAAGTAGCTAGAAGAAAATGATAGATTAGATTCAGGTGGAAAATGGGTATGAATAAAAATTGACTTCTTATTAGAAAGAAATGAGCTTTATCCTAGTTGAATTATATCCTTAAAGTCTGAAACAAAAAAACAATAACAACAAAAATATCAAATGACCCCAAATACCATATCTATTGAAAATATCCTTCACAAATGAAAGAAAAAGTAAAGACATTTTAGATCAAAATTGAGAAAATGTACTTCCAGTAGTTATGTGACAAAAGAAAAGCTAAAGAAAATTCTTCTGGTTGAAGGGAACAGAAACTAGATGAACATCTGGATCTACAGGTAAGAATATAGGGAACTAGAAATGTTAAATATGTTGGTAAAAATTCAAAAACCTAATTTATCATAATTTTTAAAAGATATACAACTGAATAATAATAACAACACTATTGCAGGACTTACAAGTGAGTAGTTGTATTGTATATACCAACAATAGCTGTGACCAGATGAAAGATCACATTTAAGGGACTTTCATACAGCTAGCAGCAGACTTCTCAGCAGAAACCTTACAGGTCAGGAGAGAGTGGAATGATACATTCCAAGTGCTGAAGGGAAAAAAAACCATGTTAACCAAGAATACTGTACCCAGCAAATTTGTCCTTCAGAAATTATGGAGAGATAAAGACTTTCCCAGACAAACAAAAGCTGAGGGGTTAATCTCCACCAGAACTATCTCTCAAGAAAGGCGAAAGGGAGTTCTTCAAGCTAAAGAAAAGGATGCTAGTAATATAAAAATATTTGAACATATAAAACTCACCGGTAAAAGTGAATATAGAATCAAATTCAGAATACTCTAATACTGTAATTATGGTGCATAAATCACTTATAGCTTTAGTATGAAGGTTAAAAGACAAAACTATTAAAAATAATAATAGCTATAATAATTTGTTGAGGATATGCAACATAAAAATATGTAAATTGTGACATCAAAAATTCAAGACATGGGAAGGGGTGTGGAGGAAAAGTAGAGAGTTTTTATTTTATTTTGTTTTTTTGAGGCCAAAGTTAAGTTGTCCAATAACCTGTTATAATTATGTTTTTTGTCAGTCTCATGGTAACCACAAAGCAAAAGCCTATAGTAGATACACAACAAATAAAAAGCAAGAAATCAAAACATAACACTAGAGAAAATTACTTAGCACCAGAGGAAGATACCAAGAGAGGAAAAAAGGAGCAAGGGATCTACAGAACAACAGAAAAAAATTAACAAAATGGTAGTACTAAGTCTATAACTTTCAATAATTACCTTGAATGTAAATGAATTAAATTCTCCCATCAAAACACATAGAGTGACTCAATGGATTTAAAAAAACAAGACCTACTTATATATTGCTACAAGAAATTCACTTTACCTGTAGGGACACACACAGACTGAAAGTAAAGGGTTAGAAAAAGATAGTTCATTCAAACAGAAATGAAAAGAGGGCAGGAATAATTTTACTTATACCAGATAAAATAGTCTTTAAGTCAAAAACTCTAAAAAGAGACAAAGGATGTCATTATATAATGATAAAGAGGTCAATTCAGGAAGAAGATATAACAACTGTAAATAGATACATATGCATCCAACATCGGAGCACCTATGTGCATGAAGCAAATATTAGTAGATCTGGAAGGGAGAGATAGACTGCAATACAATAATAGCAAGTAACTTTAACACCCACTTTTAGCAATAGACAGATCATCCAGACAGAAAATCATTAAGGAAACATTGGACTTAAACTATGGTCCAGATCAAACAGACCTAATAGACATATACTGAAAATTCCACTCAACAGCTGCAAAATACACCTTCATATCAACTGTCTTTACTAACCACAATGTTATAAAACTATAAATCAATAATCCTAGTTTTAAAATATACTTATAGTTATAAAACTATAAATCAGTAATCCTAAATTTTTGAAAATTTAGAAATACTTGAAAATTAAACAACATGTTCCTGAATAACCAAGGGGTTGATAAATAAATAAGGAGGAAAACTTAAAAATTTGAGACAAACTAAAATGGAAACACAGCATATAAAAACCCATGGGATAGAGCAAAAGCCATTGTAACAGGAAGTTTATAGCAATAAAAAACTACATCAATATAAAGGAAATATCTCAAATAAATAATAAACAATGTAACATTGCACCTCAAGAAACTAGAAAAACAAAGGAAATCAATGTATCAAAGAGATACCTGCATTCTCATGTGCATTGCAGCACTATTCACAATAGCCAAGATATGGAATCAACCTAAGTTTCCATCAATGAATAATGGATAAAGAAAATGAGATATATATATATATATATATATATATATATATATATATATTACGGAATATTATTCGAGCCCCCCCAAATGAAATTCTGTCATTTATAACAATAATGAATGGAATTAGAGAACATTATATTAAGTGAAATAAGCCAGGCACAGAAAGACAAATATCACATGTTCTCACTCACATGTGGGAGCTAAAAAATTTAAACTCATGGAGACAGAGTCGAATGATGGTTACCAGAGACTGAGAAGGGTAGTGGGAAGAGAGTGATAATGAGTGGATTATTAATGGGTACAAAAATACAGTTCGATAGAAAGAATAAGATTTAGTGTTTTGGTAGCACAGCAAGGTTACTATAGTTAATAATTTATTGTATATCTCAAAATAACTGAAAGAATGGAATTGAATGTTCCTAACACAAAGAAATAATGCTTGAAGTGACTGATATATAATTACTCTGATTTGATCATTACACATATGCTTGTGTCAAAATAGCACATGTACCTCATAAATATGTAACAACTATTATGTATCAATAATATTAAATAATAAAATAAAGTTCTGAAAGAAAAAAGAAACCAGACAAACAAGAACAAACTAAGCCCAAAGTTAGCAGAAGGAAGGACAATAAAGGCCAAAGTAGAAATAAATAAAACAGAGACTAGAAAAACAATAGATAAGATCAATGAAACTAAGAGATGGTTTTGGTTTTTTGAAAAGAAAAACAAAATTGGCAAACCTTTAGCTAGACTAAATAAGAAAAAAAGAGAAGACTCAAATAAATAAAAAAAATTTGAAATTGAGAAGAGACATTACAACTGATACTACAGAAATACAAAGGATCATAAGAGACTATTGTGAAAAAATTATTCTCCAACAAATTGTATAACCTAGAAGAAATTGATAAATTCCCTGATACATGTGACCTATCAGATTTTCCATTAAAAATAGAAAATATGAACAATCAAGAATTAATAAGGAGATTGAATCAGTAAAAGAAAGTCTCCCTGGAACCAGACAAGGTTGCCCACTATCTCCACTTCTATTCAACATAGTGCTGGAAGTCCTGGCCACAGCAATCAGGCAAGAGAGTGGAATTAAAGGCATATGAATGGGAACAGAAGAGATCAAACTCTCACTATTTGCTGATGATATAATACTATATCTAGAAAATCCCAAGGATTCAACCAAGAGGCTGCTGGAACTGATAAATGAATTCAATAAAGTTTCAGGATACAAAATCAATACACACAAATCAGAGGCTTTCATATACGCCAACAGTAGTCATACCAAAAACCAAATCAGAGATTTAATTCCTTCACAATAGCAACAAAGAAAATAAAGTACCTAGGAATGTATTTAACTAAGGAGGTAAAAGACCTCTACAGGGAGAACTATGAGACATTGAGGAAGGAAATAGCAGAGGACGTAAACAGGTGGAAAACCGTACCATGCTCGTGAGTCGGCAGAATCAACATTGTTAAAATGTCTATACTACCCAAAGTGATCTACAGATTCAATGCAATCCCTATTAAAATACCAACATCATTCTTCACAGATGTAGAAAAATTAATTTTACGCTTCGTATGGAACCAGAGAAGACCCCGCATAGCAAAAACAATTCTAGGCAAAAACAAAATGGGAGGCATCAATTTACCAGACTTCAAACTCTATTACAAAGCTGTAATATTAAAAACAGCTTGGCACTGGCACAAAAATAGGGCCATTGACCAGTGGAACAGAACTGAGAACCCAGTTATAAAACCATCCTCATATAGCCACCTAATCTTTGACAAACCAGACAAAAACATACACTGGGGAAAAGAATCCTTATTCAATGAATGGTGCTAGGAAAACTGGATAGCCACATGCAGAAGACTGAACCAGGATCCACACCTTTCACCTCTCACAAAAATCAACTTACGCTGGGTAACAGATTTAAACCTAAGAAGTGAAACTACTAGAATTCTAGAGGAAGATGTTGGAAATACTCTTCTAGACATTGGCCTAGGCAAAGAATTTATGAAGAAGACCCCAAAGGCAATCACAGCAACAACCAAAATAAATAAATGGGACCTGATCAAATTAAAAAGCTTCTGCACAGCCAAAGAAATTGTCACAAGAGCAAACAGACAACCTACAGAATGGG